>SJYX01013071.1:173423-256989 GCA_006410675.1 Oreotragus oreotragus | reverse complement strand
AACCTCAAGTTTCCCATCTCAACTCGAGATGAGGTGAACTCGAGTAGAGGTCTTCAAAATTAGAGCAGAGCAATCCCAAGAAAAACTAGTGAGGAAATCCCAGTGCCAAAAGTAAAGAGGATGCCCCACCTCACAGAGACAACCCACCAGTATTGAAAAGGAGGCATCACCGCAATTCGAGAGGAGCTCTGAGTCCACTGCCTCAACTCAAGAGGAGCCTTCCACAGAGACTTGAGAGGAACTCAGAGTTGTGCACTGTACTCGAGAGGAACACCAAGTACCTGCTGCAAATTGAGAGGAATGCCGAGTCCTCTGTTGCAACTCAAGAGGGACCCCAAGTTCCCTGACACAATTCAAAAGGATCCCAAGACACCTGCTGCATCTTGAGAGGAGGCACCACCAGAACTCAAGAGAAGCTCTGAGTCCCCTGCCTCAACTCAAGAGGATCTTGCTTGGCAAATCAAGATAAGACCTCAGGGCAACTAGAAAGGAGCACCACACCACCACAAGAGAGGAGCCCAGGCACACATCACTATGACAGAAGAGCAGCCATGGCACAATTAATGCAATGCAGCTTGCCACAACTAGAGAGGAGGCCACACACCTCATCTAGAGAAGAGTTCCACCGCACATTTCAGCTATTGAGGAAAAGCCCTGCCCAGTGCACCTAGACAGGAGACTCCCACAGCAGTTATAATAAATTTGACCATCTACTACAACTTGAGAGACAAACCTCACTGCAACTAGAGAGGAGCTTTTAGATAAAACTAAATTGGAAGCCCCATCACAATTAGAGATCAACCGCTTGCACACAGCAACTAGAGTAATGACTGCAACAACTTGAAGGAGCCACCATATAGCAACTAAAGAGAAACCAGATGTGTATAAGAGACAGATGATATATTGTAAACTGAATTAATAATTTGATTATCCAGTCAAATATTTGATTAATAATTTGATTATATTTGTCATTTAATTATTCAATTAATTATTTTATAAATAATTTGATTTGAATTAAAGTTTAATATTAAGTAACATCAATAATTCAACTAATTATTTAATTAATAAGTAACTATTTGCTAATTATCAGGTGTGTGTTATTTATCATTAAGAATCATCAATCTTATATTAACAATTAATTAATTATTAGTTACTGATGATCAATTAGTAATGTCATTAATAATCAAATATAATCATTTTAATTAATGAATATTGATAGTCAATATTCATTACTGGATATAAATAATTTTATTACTCTTAATTATTGTTAGTTGATAATGAAATAAATAATTCATTTAATTTAATTAAAATTGTTTAATCATTTAATTTTGAATTTGTCATTAATTTAAATATTAATATGATCAACTAAATTTAAATTTATTTTAATATATGAATATTTAAAATATTATTTAATCAATAGTTTAATTGTTTCACTGTTTTAATACTTAATTGTTTTATAATTATCAATAATATAAAGAAATGATTTTTACATTAATATTAATCACATATATTATATATTTTATGCAGTATCAGTTCAGTCTCTCAGTTGTTTCCAACTCTTTGTGACCCCATGAATTGCAGCATTCCAGGCCTCTCTGTCTCTCACCAACTTCCAGAGTTCACTCAGACTCACATCCATCAAGTCTGTGATGCCATCCAGCTATCTCATCTGCTGCTGCCCCTTTTTCCTCCTGCCCCCAATCCCTCCCAGAATCAGAGTCTTTCCAAATAATCGACTCTTCGCATGAGGTGGCCAAAGTACTGAAGTTTCAGTTTAGCATCATTCCTTCCAAAGAACACCCAGGACTGATCTCCTTTAGAATGGACTGGTTGGATCTCCTTGCAGTTCAAGGAACTCTCAAGAGTCTTCTCCAACACCACAGTTCAAAAGCATCAATTCTTAGGTGCTCAGCTTTCTTCACAGTCCAACTCTCACATCCATACATTACCACAGAACAAACCATAGCCATAGATTATACAAGTAAATAATATATTCACTATATATTAACTAATATATAGTCATATATATATATACAACCTCTCCAGAGGTTTCTGAGTTCCCTGCCACAACTCGACACGAGGCCTGACACCTCTTTTACCTTCCAGAGAAAAGTGAGTTCCAACTCTTAACACGAGACGAGGCCTGACACCCATGCTCCAACCTGAGAGGAACCCTGAGATCTCTGTCACAACTGGAGAGGAACCCCGAGTTTCCCGCGTCAACTCAAGGTGAGGCATGATTCCCCTACAGTAACTCGAGAAGAATCCAGATTCCACCCTCAGAACTCAAAAGGATGCTTGACTACCCTGAGGTAACACAAGAGCTTTCCTAAGCTACCTGTTGCAACTGGAGAGGAACCCCTAGCTTCATGCCAGAACTCAAGGAAAACCACCAGATTCATCCCTCACTGGGAGATGAGGCCCGATTCCCCTGCAGCAACTCAAGAGTAATCCCAAGATCACCCTCGCAAGTCAAAGAAGGCTTGAGCTCATTTTTTCAACTTAGGAGGTTCCCCTAGATACCGATTGCATCTCGAGAGAAACTCTGAGATTGTCGCAGCAACTTGAGGAGAACCCCAGGTTCCACACCTCATCTCAAGATGAGGGTGGATTATCCTGCAGCTCCTGGAGAGCAATCCCGTGTTCCCTCTCTCATCTTGAAAGGAGAATTGACTCCCTTTTTGCAACTCGAGAGGTTCCTGCAGATACAAGTCACAACTAGAGAGGAACCCTGAATTTCACGCAGCAAGTCGAGAAGGACCCTGTATTCCCCATATCATCTGGAGATGAGGGCTGATTCCCCTGCTTCAGCTTAAGAGGAATCTCAACTCCCCCCTCAAGACAAGGCCTGTCTCACTTATTGCAACTCAAGAGAAACCTGGAGGTTCCCACCACAACTCGAGAAGTACCTCAAATTCCCCATCTCAATCGAGATGTGGCCCGATTGCCCTGCAGTGACTGGAGAGGAACCCCACATTCCCCATCCCAACTTGGCACGAGCCCCAAGACCTTGATACAACTGCAGAGGATTCCCAAGAGGAGCCTACCCTACCCCAATTTGAGAAGAGCCCTCTACTGCAACTAGAAAGGAAGCCTCATACCACAACTAAGCAGGAGGCCAGCCCTGCCACAAAAAGCCAGTTGCTTCCTGCACTTCACAACTAGAAAAAGCATCCCTTCTCATTACAACCATAGAGGAGTCATCTATCTCCCAATTTGAGAGAGCACTCTAATGCATCTAGAGAGGAGCCCAACTACCACAATTAAAGAGAACTTTGCCTGCCACAGCTACAGAGGTGGCTGCAAATGACAACTAGAGACAAGCCGACCCACAGCAACTAAAGAGTGCAATCAGAGTGGAGCCAATGCCTCATCTAGAGAGTAGCTTCCCACACACTTCACTTAGATGGGGACCAGCTTGCATGTCAGTATTACAGATGATCTGCCCCAGATTCATGAATCTAGTTCAAGAGGAGTCTCCACCAAAACTCTAAAGGAAACCTGAGAGGTATGCTGCATCTCAAGAGGCACCCCGAGTTCCCTGCTAAAATTTCACAGGATCCCTAGGCTGTAACAAGAAAATGGGCCACTGGACCAAATGACGCAGGAGCTCTCCAGGCAAAACTGAAGAGGATTACCCGACTTCTGTGACACAACTCCAGTGAAATCCTGCATCCCTTGTGTCAAATCCAGAGGAACACATGATTTCTTGCTGCACTTCCAGAGGAACTCTAAGTCCCCTGTGGCAACTCTAAAGGAAACCCCAAGTTTCCAGCAACAACTACAGAAAAACCCCATGTTTCTCCTGCAGTTCGAAAGGAGGCCCAACTCCTCTGCTGCAACTCGAGAGAAAACACGACTACCCCACCTCAACTCCCAAGGAGTCCTGACTCCCCTGTTGACATTTGAGATGTATCCCCAGATCCCCAATGCAACTTGAGAGGACCCCGAATTTCATACTGCAAGGCAAAAAGTACTGAGTTCCCCCTCAACTCTAGATAAGGCCTGTAGCAACTTGAATGGAACACCGAGTTTCCCCTCACAACAGAATTGGAGGTCTGACTCCCCTGTTCCAATTTGAGAAAAATCCCAACTCAACAGGAGGCCTGACACCCCTTTTAAAACTCAAGAGGAAAGCAGAGTTCCATGCCTCGACAAAAGATGAGGCCTGACTCTGCTGTTACAACTTGAGAGTGACCCTGAGACCCCTGTCACAACTGGAGGGGAACGCTGAGTTTCTTGCTTCTACTCGAGATGAGGCCTTATACCCCTGCAGCCACTTGAGAGGAATTCCAAGGTGCCCCTCACAATTTGAAAGGAGGCCTGACTATCCTGATCCAACCTGAGCAGTTCCCTGAGATTCCCATTGCACCTCAAGAGGAACCACAAGATACTCGTTGCAACTCCAGAGGAATCCCATGTTTCTCACCTCAACTTGAGTTGAGGCCTGATTCCCCTGCAGTGACATGAGAGGAGTCCCGAGTTCCTCCTCACAACTCGAAAGGATGGCTGACTCCCTTGAGGCAACACAAGAGGTTCCCTGAGGTCCCCCCATCCCAGCACAAGAGAAACCCTGAGCTTCCTATCCCAAATTGAGAAAAACAACCAAATACAAACCTCAAGGCGAGAGGAGGCGCGATTCCACTGCAGGGACTCGAGAGCAATCCTGAGTTGCCCCTCACAACCCAAAAGGGGGCGCCTAAAATGGAGATGTGGTACAAATTCCCCATAGTGACTGGAGAGGAACCCCAAGTTCCCCATTCCACTTGACATGAACCCCAAGACCGTGATACAACTGCAAAGGATTCTGAAGAGGAACTTAACCCACCACAATTGGAGAAGAGCCCTCTATGGCAACCAGAGAGGAAGCCTCATGCTATAACTAACCCAGAGGCCCACCTTGCCACAAATAGCCAGTAACTTGCTGCACTTCACAACTAGAAAAAATGCCCCTTCTCATTACAACCGTAGAGAAGTCACTCCTTTCCCAATTTGAGAAGAGCACTCTACCGCATCTAGAGGGGAGCCAAAATACCACAATTAAAGAGATATTCTCCTGCCACAAGAGAGGTGGCTGAAAATGACAACTAGAGACCAGCAGACCCACAGCAAATAAAGAGAACAGCCCTATTGCAACTAAAGTGAAGCCCATGATGCATCTAGAGAGTAGCCTCCTGCACATTGCACTTAGACAGGGATGAGATTGCACATCGTTGCTACAGAGGATCTGCCCCAGATTTATAAATCTAGTTCAAGAGGAGTCCCCACCAAAACTCTAAAGGAAGCCTGAGTCATAGGCTGCAACTCAAGAGGCACCCTGAGTTTCCTGCTGCAGTTTCACAGGATCCCTAAGCTGGAACAAGAAAAGGGGCCACTGAACCAAATGACAGAATGGCTCTCTGGCCAAAACTGAAGCAGATTCTCCAGGTACAAGAAGTGATGTGTCCCCCAGGGTATCAGACCTAGAGAGAAGACCATGTGCCTCCAATGGAGATAAGCTCCCTGAAGGAAGTCGAGTGCAGATCCTCACAACTAGAGAGCAGGAATCCCACAAACAGAAGTGAGGAACTCAAAGTGCCAAAAGCAGAGAGGACCTTCCCCGTGGAGATACACACACCCCAACTAGAGAGGACCCAGCATCGACCCTTGAGAGGAGCCCTCAACCACAACTTGAGAGGAGCCCTCTGTCCATCACACTCAGAGAGGAGCCCCTCTTCTACTAAGTCAGACCAAGGTCACACCACAAGGAGAGAGGAGTTGGCACACCACCGTTAGAGAGAATAGTAGCCCCAACAACTACAGAATTGACCCTGATCACAATGATAGAGTAGTCCTTTTTCAAAACTAGTGAGCAGCCATCTGTCACTGCAATAAGACACAAGCCACCCTGAATATCCCTGCTAGAGAGGAGTCGCCCTAAGAGAACTCGACAGGACACCCCACTGCAAGTCACCAGGAACCCTGAGTACCAACCAAGCTCGAGGAGGACCCCAATTCTGTGCCACAAATCCAGTGGAATCCTGCATCCTGTGCTGCAAATCCAGAGGAACACTGATTTCTTGTTGCAGTTTGAGAAGAGTTCTCAGTCCCTTGTGGCAACTCTTGAGGAAACCCTGAGTTTCCAGCAACAACTAGAGAAGAACCCTGAGTTTCTGCTGCAACTTGAGAGGACACCTGACTCCCCTGCTGCAACTCGAGAGTAAACACAACTTCCCCACCTCAACTCAAGAGGAGTCCCTGACTCCCCTGTTGCCACTCGAGATGTATCCCCAGATCACCATTGTAACTGAAGAGAAACCCTGAGTTACCCACTGCAAGTGGAAAAGACAGTGAGTTACCCCTCGACTCGAGATAAGGCATGATTCCCCTGCAGCTACTCGAATGGATCCCCAAGTTTCCCCTCACATGAAAGGAGGTCCGACTCCCCTCTTGCACACTAGAAAACACCAAATTCCCCTCCTCAACTTGACAGGAGGACTGACATCCCTTTTACCACTCGAGAGGAAAGTGGAAGTCCATGCCTCAACATAAAACGAGGCCTGACTCCCCTCTTGCAACTCTAGAGGAACCCTGAAATCCCTGTTGCAACTTGAGAGGTACCCCGAGTTTCCCACCTCAACTCAAGATGATCCCCTATTCCCATGCAGCTACTCAAGAGGAATCCCGAGGTGCACATTGCAACTTGAAAGGAGGCCAGACTCCTCTGAGGCAACCCAAGCATTCCCTTAGATCCCCATCACAACTTAAGAGGAACCTCAAGTTTCCCATCTCAACTCGAGATGAGGTGAACTCGAGTAGAGGTCTTCAAAATTAGAGCAGAGCAATCCCAAGAAAAACTAGTGAGGAAATCCCAGTGCCAAAAGTAAAGAGGATGCCCCACCTCACAGAGACAACCCACCAGTATTGAAAAGGAGGCATCACCGCAATTCGAGAGGAGCTCTGAGTCCACTGCCTCAACTCAAGAGGAGCCTTCCACAGAGACTTGAGAGGAACTCAGAGTTGTGCACTGTACTCGAGAGGAACACCAAGTACCTGCTGCAAATTGAGAGGAATGCCGAGTCCTCTGTTGCAACTCAAGAGGGACCCCAAGTTCCCTGACACAATTCAAAAGGATCCCAAGACACCTGCTGCATCTTGAGAGGAGGCACCACCAGAACTCAAGAGAAGCTCTGAGTCCCCTGCCTCAACTCAAGAGGATCTTGCTTGGCAAATCAAGATAAGACCTCAGGGCAACTAGAAAGGAGCACCACACCACCACAAGAGAGGAGCCCAGGCACACATCACTATGACAGAAGAGCAGCCATGGCACAATTAATGCAATGCAGCTTGCCACAACTAGAGAGGAGGCCACACACCTCATCTAGAGAAGAGTTCCACCGCACATTTCAGCTATTGAGGAAAAGCCCTGCCCAGTGCACCTAGACAGGAGACTCCCACAGCAGTTATAATAAATTTGACCATCTACTACAACTTGAGAGACAAACCTCACTGCAACTAGAGAGGAGCTTTTAGATAAAACTAAATTGGAAGCCCCATCACAATTAGAGATCAACCGCTTGCACACAGCAACTAGAGTAATGACTGCAACAACTTGAAGGAGCCACCATATAGCAACTAAAGAGAAACCCCCAGTACAGTGCAACTACAGAGAGCTCCTGGTCACAACTTGTGTATTGACCATGCATCACAATGAGAGAGGAGCATGCAAACTACAGTGCAACTAGAGAGGAACCACTGACTCCTTTGCTGCAACACAAGAGGAGCCACTGGCCCCATTGACAGAGGAACTCCCACCAAAACTGGAGAGGTTTCCCTTGCCAAACTTAGAGGTGACCCTCTATTCACATATAGAATGGAGCCCCTCTGCTGCACAAAGAGATAAGCCCATGAAGTAACTCAAGAGGAGAGTGTTACAAGCAGAGAGGAACATCCATGCAAAGCTTCCCTGGTGGCTCAGAGTTTAAAGCGTCTGCCTGGAATGAGGGAGATCCAGGTTCGACCCCTGGGTCGGGAATATCCCCTGGAGAAGGAAATGGCAACCCACTCCAGTACTCTTGCCTGGAAAATCCCATGGAGGGAGGAGCCTGGTAGGCTACAGTCCATGGGATCACAAAGAGTCGAACATGACTGAGTGACTTCACAGACAGACCGAGTGCCAAAAGAAGAGAGGAACCCCCTTCACAGCCACCCATCACGACCTAAAAGGAGGGACCATTGCAACTCTAGAGGAGCCCTGAGTCCCACAACCACAACGGAAGAGAAGGACCCCAATGCAATTCAAGAGAAGCCACCGGCCACAAGGTGAGACCATGCCCCAGACACCATATACAGAGAGGAGTCACTCTGCAGGAAATATACACGAGTCCCCCAACCACAATAAGGATGCCCTGCACATTGCAATGAGAATGGACTACCCTCAGATATTGCAACTGAAGAGGCCTTCACCATAACTAGAAAGGAGCCTGAACACCATATCTAAAGAGTAGGCCACTAGCACACCACAAATAGAAAAGAGAAGTCACACCAAAGCTAGAGACAATCCCTAACCACAACTAGAGAGGAGCTTGAACATCACAGTTAGAGAGAAT
Organism: Oreotragus oreotragus; assembly: GCA_006410675.1. Taxonomy (NCBI): domain Eukaryota; kingdom Metazoa; phylum Chordata; class Mammalia; order Artiodactyla; family Bovidae; genus Oreotragus; species Oreotragus oreotragus. The sequence continues at coordinate 248,401 of SJYX01013071.1, read as the reverse complement.
CAAACCCACAACTACTGAGTTCACCCCAACCACAACTAGACCTGGTTTAGTTGTGGTAAAGACCCATGCCAAAACAATTAAGTAGCCACTTAGAAAATGCAACAAGAGACGAGTCATACTGCACATCCCTGCTAGAGAAGAGTCGACCCAAGAAAACTTGTGAAGAGGCTCCCCTGCAACTCAAGAATAACCCTGAGTAACCTCCAACTAGAGAGGAACCTCAAGCTCCCCACCACAGCTCAAGTAGAACTCTGAGACCTGTACTGCAACTCGAGAGGAACCCTGAGTTTTCACTGCAACTCAAGAGGAGTTGTGAGTACTCTGCTGCAACTGGAGAAGGACCCCAAGTTTCTCTCTGAAACTCAAGAAGAAACCTGTGTTTCCAGCTGCAACTCAACTGGAGGCCCAGGTACCCTGTTGCCACTTGAGAGCAACCTCCAGTTCCCTACTGAAATTTGAAAGTGAAAGGTTGTTGTTGAATTATGACACTGAGATTCTTGACCCCCGGAGGAGAAAAATTCAATCTGGGGCCAGAGACGAGGCTTGATCGCTCAGAGCTTTTGTGTAAGAAAGTTTTATTAAAGTATAAAGGAGATAGAGAAAGATTCTGACATAGGCATCAGAAAGGGACAGAAAGAGTATCCCCCTGCTAGTCTTTAGCTGGATGTTATATAGTCACCAGCAGTCTGTTAATGAAAGAAAGGAATGTCTCAAAACTTAGAATGGCACCAGGCCCCTCACACATAAGATGTATTTTGGGATAACCTTGGCTCCAAATGGTTTATCTTGGGCCATAAAATGATTAACTTGAATCTTGAAGAAGGGAAGATCACCATACAAATAGTTACATTTACATAGATTAGAGGAACAATATCCGAGTTTACCAATATCTGGTTTATCAAGTAGGTTCTGAGCCCAAAAGGCGGAACCGACTTGAAGACAGAGTTTGGGGTAAATGCATAGTACATTAGCATAGCTTAAGACAAACATTTCCATAAGAAAAAGGCATTGGTTAACTTCAGATGAAACCAGGTATCATTATGGCAATACAGAATTTTAAGAGAAACATCCTTTTAAATTTGTATAGAGAAAGAAAAAATACCGCTCGTTTGTTTCCTCCTGCCGCTTAAGAGAGAGAAAATATCTGACACTTGCAGGCTATTTCCTCCATTTGGAGACCCCTGGCCTTCCTGCCTGTTACCCTCTCAAGAGGAACCCTGAGTTGCCTGCCTCAACTCAAGAGGAGGCCCAATTCCCCAAGTGCAACCAGACAGGAACCCCTAGTTAGCCCACCGTAACTCATAGGGACCCCAAGCACCCTGCTGCATTTTGACAGGAGGCACCACCACAACGCGAAAAGAGCTCTGAGTCCCTTGCCTCAATTCAAGAGGAGGTCTCATGGCAAACTGAGACAAGACATCAGCAAAACTAGAGGAGCACCATGCCACTACAAGAGAGGGACTCAGGTACACATTACTATAAGAGAGGAGCACCCATGGCACAATTAGAGAAGTGCAGCTCACCACAACTTGAGAGCAGCCCACATACCACACTTCCACAACAGTCCCCCTCACATTGCCACTATTATTGAGAAAAATTCCTGTCCAATGCAAATAGAGAGGAGACTCACTGCCACAACCAGACAGTGGACCTCCACTTCAATTAGAGAGAAACTTTCTGGATAAAACTAGATTGGAAACCCCACCACAACTAGAGAGTATCCCCTTGCCCACAGCAAACAGAGTAACAACTGCAACAACTCAAAGGAGCCATCACACCACAAACAGAGAGAAACCCCTAGTACAATACACCTAGAGAGAACCCCAGGCCACAACTAGTGTGTCGAACATGCTCTACAATGAGAGAGGAGCTAACATCCCGAATCTGGACAGGAGTCCCCCACATACCACAAAGATTGAAGAACACCACTCCCCAACGCAACTAGAGAGAAACAACCGAGTCCTTTGTTGCAACACAAGAGGAATCACTGGCCACAATGACAGAGGAGATGCCCACCGAAACCAGCGAGATTTCCCCTGCCACAAGTAGAGAGGTGTCCATCACACATAGAGAGAATCCTCTCTAGCAAATAGAGGGAAGCACCCTGAATTAACTCGAGAGGGGGCCCTCTTAAGTTGAGAGGAGCAACCACAATAAAAATTGTGAGGACCACCTAGTGCCAGAAGAAGAGAGGAACCCTCTGCAGAGCCCACCCCCCATCACAACCTAAGAAAAGGACCACTCAAAACTGAGAGGAGCCCTGAGTCCACAACCACAACTCAGGAGGTGGACTCTGCCACTTAAGAGAAGCCACTGGCAACAATGTGAGAGTATGCTCACAGACATCATACCTAGAGAGAAGTCACTATGCTGTAAATATAGATGAGTAACCTCCAACTCAAGAGGAAACACGAGTCCCTTGCCACAGTGCAAAGGGTACCCTGATTCCCATGCTGCACCTCAAGAGGAACCACATGTTCTTTGGCGCAACTTGAGAGGAACCCCGACTTCCCCACCTGAACTCAAAATGAGGCCTGACTCCCCTACTGCTACTTGAGAGGAGCCCTGTGTTCCCCGTTGGAACTCAAGATGGGCACCAAGCACCCTGAGGCACCTTGAGAAGATTCCCAAGACCACCACTCCAACTCAAGTGCAACCATGAGAATCCAGCTCAGCTTAAAAGGAGCCCTATTCCCCATCACAAGGACAGCCCCCAGAAATAGACAGAGGAACTCCCCCACCAGAAGGAGAGGATCCCCTCACCACAATGAAAGTGGGGTCCCCAGGACATCGTACCTAAAAAGGAGTCACTTGGCCACAAATAGAGATGAGCCGACTGAAGTATCTTGAGAGGAGCTCTGCAAAATTAGAAAGGAGCAATCACATGAAAAACTGGTCAGGAGTCTCAGTGCCAGAAGTAGAGAGGACACCCCACCCCATGGAGACAACCCACCACAACTCAGGAGGAAGCATCACCACAACTCGAAAGGAGCTCTAAGTCCCATGAATCAACGAAAGAGGGACTTCCCATGGCAACTGGAGAGGAACTCCTAGTTCCTCTGTACTCTAGCAGAACACCGAGTATTCTCCACAACTCAAATGGATCCCCGAGTCCACTTGAGTCCACTTCTGCATCTCTTGAAGAACCCTGAGTTTCCTGCCACAATTCAAAAAGACCCCGAGCCTGCTGCTGCAACTCAAGAGAAGGCAGCACCAGAACTCGAGAGGAGTTCTGAGTCCCCTTCCTCAACTCAAGAGGAGGTCGCACAGAAAATTGAGATAAGATCTCAGCACAACTAGAGAGGAGCACCAGACCATCACAAGAGAGGGGACTATGTCATATCACTACAAAAGAAGAGCATCCACAGCACAATTAGAGAAGTGCAGCTCACCACATCTAATGAGGAGCCCACACACCACACCTGGAGAAGAACCCTACAGCACATTGCAAATATTGAGGGAAACCCCTGATTGTTACCAATAGGGAGGAGACCCCCACCACAACTAGAGACTTGACCACTCACCAAAACTAGAGAGTTGAACCCCACTGCAAATACAGAGGAGTCTTTTGGATAAAACTAGACTGGAGAACCTACCACACCTAGAGAGAAGCCCCTCACCAAAACTAGAGAGGAACCCCCTGATTCATTTCGACAGGATCTGCTGCCCCCTTTTAGTGGAGTCCTGAGCTCCCACAGCATATTGATATATGCTTCTGAAAGAAATAAAGAGGAGCCCATACCCTCAAGTACAGAGATGCCCTCACCACAACTCGAGAGACCTGTGAACACCACAATTCGCTTGGACTCCCCTTCCACAACAAATTGCACTTTGCCACAATTAGAGAAGAGTGTGCATATCACAACTAGAGAGAAGTTACCCACAACTAGCCAGAAGCCCCTGGAAATCGACTTAGAGAGAAGCCCGTTGGCACAACAATAGACAATAGACAAGCACCCCTCCACAAGTCCAGACGAGCCTACATTCCTCATGTGGAGAAGAGCCACATAGACATTCTGCCTATTAAGGCAAAGCCCCTTCCAAAGCACCAAGAGAGAAGTTCCCTCAACACAACTACAGAGTTGACTACACGTCCCAGTGAGATAGGGTCAACCCCAACAAAATTACTGAGGAACCCCTAGCACCAAAGGTGGAGAGGACCTCCCCTGTGGAGCCACCCACACCCCAACCAGAGAGGACACATCCCCACGACTCAACAGAGGCCTCCACCACAACTCAAGAGGAACTCACTGGACATCACACATAGAGAGGAGTTACTCTGCTGCTAATAAAGATGAATCTAACACCACACGTAGAGAGAAGATTGCACACTAAAGAGAATCGAATCCACCACAACTAGAGTTGACCCGACCACAATGATAGAGAAGTTCCATGCCAAAACTAGTGAGAAGCCACCCAGCATTGCAACAAGACAGGAGCCATCCTGCACATCCCTGCTAGAGATGAGCCGCCCCAAGACAGCTAGAGAGGAGGCTCCACCACAAGTCGAGAAGGACCCTGAGTACCCCTCCCAAATGACAGAAACCACAGGTTCCCCACTACAGCTCTAGTGGAACCCTGAGACCCAAGATGTAACTCGAGAGGAACACTGAGTTCCCATTGTATCTTGAGAGGAGCTCTGAGTCCCGTGATATAACTAAAGTGGAACCCCAAGTTTCCCTCTGCAACTCAAGATAAACCCTGAGATCCCCACTACAACTCAAGAGGAGGCCCTTCTCCTCTGCTGCAAATCGAGAGATATCCCGAGTTACCCAGAGCAACTCAAAAGAGCCCCAAGCCCCCTGATGCAACTCGAGAGGCTTTCCAAGAGGAGCCAAGCCCACCACAATTTGAGAGGAGCACTCCACCACAACAGGAGTGGAAGCCCCATATCACTTCTAAAGAGTAGACCCCCATCCCTGCCACAACTAGAGAGGAGTCTGCAAACCACAACTAGAGAAGAGTTGAAAGAAAAACTTCAGTTTACACCACTGCAACTAGAGTGGAGCTCAGTGTGTAACTATACAGTAGCACACCACACATAACAATGAGACAGAAGCCAGCTGCTAATTGCTACTAGAGGAGTTGCCTCATGCAGCTCGAGAGGAGGCCCAATCAAAACTATTAAAAAAACCCAAGTCACCTGTCCCAACTCTAGAGGAACCCTTAGTCCTCTACCATAACTCTACAGGAACCCTATATCATCACAAAGAAGGAGTCCCTGGCGACAGAGGAGCCCCCCACCAAAACTGGAAATGATTCCCCTGCTAAAATTAGAGAGAAGCCCTCTGACACATTGTGCCTAGAGAGGTGGCCGTCTGCCACAAATAGAGATGCAGATCCTGACATAACTTGAGATGAGCCTCTCCATTAGATTGGAGCAATCTCATGAAAACTAGAAAGGAGCCCCCAATGCCACAAGTAGAGAGAACACTCTCTCCACATAGAACCCCCAGACGTTGTACCACTGCAATTAGAGAGGAGCCCCGAGTCTCCACTTGAACTTGAGGAAAAACCTATGCCAAAACTCAAGGGAAACCTGTGGCCACAATGAGAGTAGAACCCACCCGCCAAAACTGGAGATTGTCCCACTACCAAAACCTGAGAGAAGACCCAGGACATCACAGGTAGAGAGGGCCCCCTTCACTGCATAGAGACGAGCCTCTGCTGCAAGTCGAATAGAATCCCTTACCAACTACAGAGAGGAATAACCTCAACACAACTAGAGAGTAGATGTCACACAACTACAGAGGAGCCTCCTGAACATCGATGCTGAGAGTAATATTCCTGCACATCACAATTAGACAGAAGCCTCCTTTCAAAACTAGAGAGGAGGCTCCCATGCCAGAACTAAAGAGGAGGGGCCATGTGATAATTAAAGAGTAGGCTCATGCATATTGCCCCTGGAAAGAGTGCCTGTACACATCGCTACCAGAGGGTAAATCCTCTCCATATTTCGAAAGGAATATTTGAGTCCAAATCTAGAGGTGACCTCTGCACACCAAAACTAGAGAAGAGTCCCACTAATACAACTCGAGAGGAGACTGCAGAGCACAGCTAGAGGAGGAGCCCACCAACACAACTAAGAGTTGACCCCCCACACCAACTAGAGAGGAACCCGATGCCTCAGGTAGTTTAGCCACCAATACATTGCAACTGAACACAAGTCACCCTGCATATTGCTACTAGAGAGGAGCCACCCCACCACAACTCGAGTGGAGGCACCACCTCAGTTTGAGGGGAACACCAAGTCCATGACGCAACTCAAAAGGAGTTCCTCACCACTACTAGAGAGGAACCCACACTGCAACTAGAAAGGAGCCCACCCTGACACCACATGAAGAAAGGAGGCCCCACATGCCACCCCTAGAGAGGAGCAATTTCGTACATCACATCTAGAGAGGAGGCTTCACACTGCTACTAAAGGGTTGCCCTTCAAGCCACAAATAGAAATGAGCAAGCAAGCTGCACTGAGAGAAGACCCTCACAGCATTATGCAACAGACAAGAGTTCCTATTCCACAACTAGAGAGGACTTCCCCAGGCACAGCACAACTAAGGAGGTGCACCCCGACACATCACAACTTTGAGCCCAACCGCCAAAACCAGAGAACTGAATACATGCCACAGCTAGATAGTTGATTTCCAGGTGCAATTAGTGCATAGCACAACGCTGAAATTAGAGAAGAGCCCCCATCCCATATAACACATCTAGTGTGTAGAATCACTGCCATAACTAGAGTGGACACCCATGCCACAGGTAGATAGAAGCTGGCCCCAAACATCATAATTAGAGAAAAGTGTCCATGCACATCAAAACTAGAGTGGAACTCCAACATGGATCATAACGAAAGAGGAGGCCAGCACTGCAATTAGAGAGGAGATCCATGCCATAATTAGAGATAAGCACCCATGAACATTGCCATTAGAGAGGAATATATCCACACATCACAATTAGACAGAAGCCCCCTTCCATGAGTAGAGAGGAGCCCACCATGCTGCAACTAAAAAGGACTCCTTCAGCCACAACTATAGAGTAGCCTCCTACAAATCACAACATGAAAAAGGGCCTCTTCACATCACAACCAGAGAAGAGTCACCCCCATCACAATTTGAGAAGAGCACTCTACTGCAGCTAGAGGATCCCAGCTACAACAACTAAAGAGGAGCCTCCCTGCCTCAACTAGAGAGGAGTCTTCAAATGACAACTAGAGAGGAGCCAACCTACCACAAATAAAGAGTGCACCCTTACAGCAACTAGAGTAAAGCCCCATGCTGCAACTAGACAGTACCCTCCTGCACATTGTAACTAGATAGGGACCAGCCTACACATCGCTACTAGACAGGATCCGGCCCACTGAAGCTCAAGTGGAGAATCCACCAAAACTCTCAAGGAAGCCCGCCAATGCCCAAAATGACAGAGGGGCTCCCCAGCCAAAACTGTAGTGGATTTCCCCAGTGAAACTAGAGTGGAGTCCCACAGGACTTAGAGAGAAGACATTTCTGCCCCAAATAGAGATGAGCTCCATGAAATAAGTTGAGTGGAGTGTCTCACAACTAGAGAGCGGCAATCCCACTAATGTTAGTGAGGAACCCCTAGCACCAAAAGTAGAGAGGACCTCTTCGTGGAAGCACCCACACTCCATCCAGAGAGGACACAGCTCCACAACTCAGAAGGAGTCTGCTGGACATCGCAGAGAGATGAGACCCTCTGCGCTAACAGAGATGAACCTCACACTACAAAGAGAGCTTGCACACCACAACTAGAGGAAATCGAAACCACCACAACTACAGAGTTGACCCCGACCACAACGACAGAGACGTCCCAGGCCAAAACTAGTGAGTAACCAATCAACATTGCAACAAGTCATGAGCCACCCTGCACATCCTGCTAGACACGAGACGGCCTAAGATAACTTGAGAGGAGGCCCCACCACAAATTGAGAGAAACACTTAGTATGCCTGAACTCGAGAGGAACACCGAGTTACCCATCATAGCTTGTGTGGAACCCTGAGCCTTGGTGCAACACAAGAAGGACACTGAGTTCATGCTGTGACTTGAGAGGAGAACTGAGTTTCCTGCTGCAAGTCTAGAAGAACTCTGAGTTCCCTGCTGCAACTCTAGAGGAGGCCCAACTCCCTGTTGCAACTCAAGAGAAACTATGAGAATCTGCCTAAATTCAAGAGAAGCCCTATTCTGCATCACAGTGAGAACCCCTGGCAACAAAGACAGAGGCATTCCCCTGCTAGGGCTGGAGAGGATGCCCTCACCACAACTAGAGAGGTGTCCCCAGGACATCACACCTTAAAAGGAGTCACTCTGCTACAAATAGAGATGAGCCCACTGAAGTAGCTTGAGAGGATACCTTCAAAATTATAGAGGAGAAATCCTGTGAAAAACTAATGAGGATTGCCCAGTGCCAAAATTAGAGATGATGCCCCACCCCACAGAGACCACTCACCAAAGCACAAGATGCAATATCACTGCAACTCAAGAGGACCTTTGTGTGCCCTTTGTGTCCCTGTCTTACCTGAAGAGAAGCCTTCCATGGCAATTCAAAAGGAACTCCTAGTTCTGCACAGTACATGAAAGGAGCACTGAATAACTATCACAAATCAAGAGGAGCCCAAGTCCACTTCTGGAACTTGACAAAAATCCAGAGTTCCCTGCCACAACTCAAAAGATACCTATGCACCCTGTTGCAGCTCGAGAGGTGACATCACCAGAACTCAAGTGGAGCTCTGAATGCCCTTCCTCAACTCAAGAGGCTCTCTTACAGTAAATCGAGAATAAGATCTCAGCACAACTAAAGAGTAGTGCCATGCCACAAAAAGAGAGGAATCCAGGCACTCATAGATGTGTATAATCAACTAAAAAGGACTCCTTCAGCCACAACTATAGAGTAGCCTCCTACAAATCACAACATGAAAAAGGGCCTCTTCACATCACAACCAGAGAAGAGTCACCCCCATCACAATTTGAGAAGAGCACTCTACTGCAGCTAGAGGATCCCAGCTACAACAACTAAAGAGGAGCCTCCCTGCCTCAACTAGAGAGGAGTCTTCAAATGACAACTAGAGAGGAGCCAACCTACCACAAATAAAGAGTGCACCCTTACAGCAACTAGAGTAAAGCCCCATGCTGCAACTAGACAGTACCCTCCTGCACATTGTAACTAGATAGGGACCAGCCTACACATCGCTACTAGACAGGATCCGGCCCACTGAAGCTCAAGTGGAGAATCCACCAAAACTCTCAAGGAAGCCCGCCAATGCCCAAAATGACAGAGGGGCTCCCCAGCCAAAACTGTAGTGGATTTCCCCAGTGAAACTAGAGTGGAGTCCCACAGGACTTAGAGAGAAGACCTTTCTGCCCCAAATAGAGATGAGCTCCATGAAATAAGTTGAGTGGAGTGTCTCACAACTAGAGAGCGGCAATCCCACTAATGTTAGTGAGGAACCCCTAGCACCAAAAGTAGAGAGGACCTCTTCGTGGAAGCACCCACACTCCATCCAGAGAGGACACAGCTCCACAACTCAGAAGGAGTCTGCTGGACATCGCAGAGAGATGAGACCCTCTGCGCTAACAGAGATGAACCTCACACTACAAAGAGAGCTTGCACACCACAACTAGAGGAAATCGAAACCACCACAACTACAGAGTTGACCCCGACCACAACGACAGAGACGTCCCAGGCCAAAACTAGTGAGTAACCAATCAACATTGCAACAAGTCATGAGCCACCCTGCACATCCTGCTAGACACGAGACGGCCTAAGATAACTTGAGAGGAGGCCCCACCACAAATTGAGAGAAACACTTAGTATGCCTGAACTCGAGAGGAACACCGAGTTACCCATCATAGCTTGTGTGGAACCCTGAGCCTTGGTGCAACACAAGAAGGACACTGAGTTCATGCTGTGACTTGAGAGGAGAACTGAGTTTCCTGCTGCAAGTCTAGAAGAACTCTGAGTTCCCTGCTGCAACTCTAGAGGAGGCCCAACTCCCTGTTGCAACTCAAGAGAAACTATGAGAATCTGCCTAAATTCAAGAGAAGCCCTATTCTGCATCACAGTGAGAACCCCTGGCAACAAAGACAGAGGCATTCCCCTGCTAGGGCTGGAGAGGATGCCCTCACCACAACTAGAGAGGTGTCCCCAGGACATCACACCTTAAAAGGAGTCACTCTGCTACAAATAGAGATGAGCCCACTGAAGTAGCTTGAGAGGATACCTTCAAAATTATAGAGGAGAAATCCTGTGAAAAACTAATGAGGATTGCCCAGTGCCAAAATTAGAGATGATGCCCCACCCCACAGAGACCACTCACCAAAGCACAAGATGCAATATCACTGCAACTCAAGAGGACCTTTGTGTGCCCTTTGTGTCCCTGTCTTACCTGAAGAGAAGCCTTCCATGGCAATTCAAAAGGAACTCCTAGTTCTGCACAGTACATGAAAGGAGCACTGAATAACTATCACAAATCAAGAGGAGCCCAAGTCCACTTCTGGAACTTGACAAAAATCCAGAGTTCCCTGCCACAACTCAAAAGATACCTATGCACCCTGTTGCAGCTCGAGAGGTGACATCACCAGAACTCAAGTGGAGCTCTGAATGCCCTTCCTCAACTCAAGAGGCTCTCTTACAGTAAATCGAGAATAAGATCTCAGCACAACTAAAGAGTAGTGCCATGCCACAAAAAGAGAGGAATCCAGGCACTCATCACTACAGGAGAGGAGCATCCACAGCACAATTAGAGAAGTTCACCTCACCACAACTAGACAGGAGCCCACACAGCACACCTGGAGAAGAGCCCCACCACACATTGAAACTTTTGAGGAAATCCCCTGCCCAATGGAACTAGAGAGGAGACCACCACCATCACTAGAGACTTGACAACTCACCACAACAAGAGTTTTGACCCCCGCTGCAAATAGAGAGGAGCCTTCTGGATGAAACAAGATGGCAAACCCCACCACAACTACAGAGTAGGTCCTTGCCCTCAGCAAATAGGGAAACAACTACAACAACTCAAAGGAATTATCACATCACAACTAGAGAGAAACTCCTAGTTCAGTGCAAATAATGAGAACCCCTGACCACAACTACTGTTTTGACCACATGTCACAGTATGAGAGGAGCTTGAAAGCTGCATCTGGAAGAGTTCCCCACAAACCACAATGACTGAGGAACACCAATGCCCAATGCAAGTAGAGATGAACCACCAAGTCCTCTGCTGCAACACAAAAGGAGCCGATGGCCATAATTACTGAGGAGCCCCCCATCAAAACTGGAGAAGTTTCCTCCATCAGAAGCAGAGAGTAGTCCACAAGATATCACACATAGAAAGGAGCACCTCTGCCACACATGGAGACATGCCCCCTGAAGTAAATTGAGAGAAAACCCTCACAAATAGAGAGGAACTACTAAAATCTAAAATCTGTAGGAATATCTAGTGCCAAAAGAAGAAAGAATCCCCTTAAGATCCCTTCATCACAACCTTAGAGGAGGGTCCACTGCAACTCAAGAGGAGCCCTGAGGCCAGTGCCACAAGTCAAGAAGAGGACACCACAATTTCTCGAGAGAAGCCACTAGCCACCATTTGAGTAGAGGCCCCCAGACAATGTACATAGGGAGAAGTCACTCTGTGGCAAATAAAGATGAGCCCCACCACCACAACAAGAAAGGAGGCACCTTTACGTTGAAATGAGAGAGAACTCCCCACAGATATTGCAACTAAAGAGCCCCTCACCATAACTAGAAAAGAGACCTCACACCGCAACTAAAGAGTGACCCACCAGCAAACCACAATGGAAAAGGAGCAGGCACACGGAAGCCAGAGATAACTGCCTGTGACAGCTAGAGCAGAGGCCCCACTGATACTGAAGCACACTGCAACTAGAAAGAAACACCCACGAAACATGTAGAGAAGAGTCCTCAACTACAACTAGAGACCCCCTCTGAAATTCAATAGGAGCCCCCTACTTCATCTCAACAGGATCTGTTGCCTCTTTTTAGAGGAGCCCAAACTCCCACAGCAAATGTATATGTGCCTCCTGAGATAAATATAGAGGAGGCCACCACCTCAAGTACAGATACCCACAACACAACTGGAGATTTCCCTGAAGACCAAAACTAGCATGGAGTCTCTGCCACAAGAAACTTGTGCCCTGCCACAATTACAGTGGAGCCTGTACATCACAACTAGAGAGAAGTCCCCTACAACTAGACAGGAGCCCCTGGAATTTGACTTAGAGAGGAGCCTGTTGGCACAATACACAAGCTTCCCACCACAACTTCAGAGGAGCCTGTATTCCTCATGTGGAGGAGAGCCCCATACAAACTGAAACTATTGAGGAAGAGCCCTGCCAACACAACTGGAGAGGAACTTCCTTACCACAACTAGAAAGATGACCACCCATCACAAAGAGAGAAGTTCAACCCCCAAATTAATGAGGAAACCCTAGTGCTACAAGTAGAGATGACCCATCACCATGGAGCCCACACCTGACAAACACAATAGCAGGCACAACAACAACTCAAGAAGAGGCCTGGATACCTGCAGCAACTCTAGAAGAGCTTCACAATTAAACTTGAGAGATGCTCCATGCAGCAACTCGAGAGCTGCCTCCTACTACTAGAGAGGAGCCCCAGCCATAAATTAAGAGCACCATGTGCCCTGTTATAAGTTTAGAGACCCCTGCCACAATTGGAAAGGAGCACCCATTCACAACTAAAGATGAACCTGCAAACCACAACTAGGGAAAAGGCCCCCCCCCCAAATAAAGAGGAGCGGCCAATTGGATTGGAAGAAGAGCAGAACCAAACACCACAACTTGAAGGGAGAACTCCACCACAAATAGATATTAACCTCGCTGAACATCACCACTGGAGCTGAGCACATCCACATATCACAATTAAATATGAAACCCCTGCGATGAGTAGAGAGGAGCCCAACACACCACAACTATTGAGGATGCTCCCTTCCACAGCTAGAGAGTGTTCTCCTTCACTTCACAACTGGAAAATGCGCCCCTTCACGTGACAAGCAGAGAGAAACCACCCCAACCACAATTTGAGAGGAGCATTCTACCGCACCTAGAGAGGAAGCCCCATACCACAACTAAAAAATAGTGCCCTTACCACAACTAGAGAGGAGTCTTCAAACCACAACAACAGAGGAGCAGGAGAAAAAAAAAGCCATCAGTCTGACCCCACTGCAATTAGAGTGGATCATGCCTTAACAGTACAGTAGCCACTGCACATCACAACTACACAGGAGCCAGCCTGCTAATCACCCCTAGAGAGGAGCTGCACCACTCAGCTTGAGAGGAGGCCCCACCACAAATATAAAGGAACACCAAGTCACTTGTTGAAACTTGAGTGGATCCCCAGGTCACCCAATGCATCTTGACAGGAGCCCAGTGCTGTCACAAGGAAGGAGCCCACCATGACAAAGACAGAGGAGTTCCAATCAAAACTGGAGAGGATTCCCTGGTCAGAACTAGAGAGGAGCCCTCTAGCACATTGCGCCTAAAGAGGAGCCACTCTGCTGCAAATAGAGACGAGGCCCCAGAAGTAAATCAAGATTAGCTCCTCACAACTACAGCAGAGCAGTAAACTGAGGAGCCCCCAGTGCCACAAGTCAAGAGAACATCCTCCCCACAGAGAATCACAGAGGTGGCACCACCACAACTAGAGAGATGCCCGTCCTGAACTTGAGAGGAGGCCTATGCCACCACTCAAGAGAAGCCCATGGCCACAACAGAGGAGCTCATCCAGCACAATTGGAGAGTGTCCCCATACCACAACTAAAGAGGTGATCCTGGACATTACACCTAGAAAGGGTCCTCTCCACCGCAAAGAGATGAACCACTCTTGCAATTTGAGTAGATTCCCCTATCATCATCAGAGAGACACATCCTTGACATAGCTAGACAGTAGACCCCATGCTGCAACTAGAGAGCAGCCCCCTGAACATTGACACTTGAGAGGAGCATTACTGCACATCGCAATTAGACAGAAGCCTCCTTCCACAACTAGAAAGGAAGCCCCCATGCCACAACTAAAGAGGGGGGGTCGTGCCAAAATTAGAGAGTAGGCTCAGGAATATTACAAAAGAGTACCTGTGCACATTGCTACAAAAGAGGAAACTTCCACCACAATCAAAGAAAAATTCCACTGCAACTCTAGAGATGCCCACCACACATCACAACTAGAGAAGAGACCCCTAACACAACTCAAGAGGAGCCCGCACACCATAACTGGAGAGAAGCCCACTTGACACAACTAACAGCTACCCCCCACACACACGCCAGCTAAAGAGAAGCCCCATGCCACAGGTTGTGTAGCCAGCGCACACCGAAACTAAACAGAAGCAATGCTGCACAATGCTAGAGAGGAGCCACCCCACCACAGCTCAAGAGGAGCCCAGTGGGCATCACACATAGAGAGGAGCCCCTCTGCTGCTATAGAGATGAAACTCACTCCACAACTATAGAGAATCTTATACAGCACAACTAGAGAGAATCGTACCCACCACAAATGCAGAGTTGACCCCAACCACAACTAGAGAAAAAAATTCATGCCAGAACTAGTGACTAGCCACTGACACATTGTTGCAAGACAGGAGTGATCCTGCACATCCCTGCTAGAGGCGAGTTGCCCCTAGGCAGCTCTAGAGAAAGCCGCACTGCAACTGAAGGGGCACACTGCATGCCCCACCACAGCTCTAGTGTAACCCTGGGTCCCACACTGCAACACAAGATGAATCCTCAGTTCCCACCAAAACTCCAGAGGAGCTCTGAGTCCTTGGCTTCAACTCTGAGTTTCCCACCACATCTCGACAGAACACCAAGTTCCCCACCTCAACTCGAAAGGAGATCTGACTCTGCTGCTGCCACTCAAGTGGAACCCCAAGTTCCCTGTCGCAATTCAAGACAAGCCTCCATCCCCCCGATGTAATTTGTGAGAGTCCCAAGACCCCCACTCCAAATCAAGAGAGATAATCTGTCTCAATTCAAGAGGAGCCCTATTCTGAATCAAGAGGGGGGCCCCACCAACAAAAACAAAGGCACTCCCCCACCAGAGCTGGAGAGGTTCTAATCACCAGAACTATAGAGGTGCCCCAGGACACTGCACCCAAAAAGGAGTCCCACTGATGCAAACAGAGCTGAGTAAACTGAAGTAACTTGAGAAGAGCCCCTCAAAATTAGAGAGTAGCAATCCCACTAAAAACTGCTGAGGAGATCCCTGTACCAAAAGTAGAGAGGACTGCCCACCCCACGAAGATACCCACTACATCTTTAGGGGAGCTCTGAGTCCCCTGCCTCAACTCAAGACGAGCCTTGCACAGCAAGTCAAGAAGAACTCCGAGTTATGTGCTGTACTTGAGATGAATATCAGTAAGGGCCACAACTCGAGAGGATCCTCAAGTTCACTGCTGCAATTCAAGAGGAACCCAGAGTTCACCATCACAACTTGAAATGACCCGGAGCCCCCTACTGCAACTCGAGAGGAGGCACCACCAGAATTCAAAAGGAACTCTGAATCCCCTGCCTCAACTCAAGAGGAGTTCTCATGGCAAATCGAAATAAGACCTCAGCACAACTAGAAAGGCGCACCATACCACCACAAGAGAGGAGCTGGGGCACAAATCACTATAAGAGAGGAGCACCCACAGCACAAATATAAAAGTGCAGCTCGAGATAACTAGAGAGGAGCCGACATACCACACCTGGGAAAGTGCACCGCCACACATGGCTACTGTTGAGGAAAATCCCTGCCCAGTACAACTAGAGAGGAGACCCATACCACAACTGGACACTTGAACACCCACCACAACTAGAGTTGACCCCCAGTGCAACTAGAGAGGAGCATTCTGGATAAAACTAGATTGGAAAACCCACCACAACTAGAAAGGAGCACCTTGCCAAAGGCAACTAGAGTAACAATTGCAACAACTCAAAGGAGTCACCACAGCACAACTAGAGAGAAACCCCTAGTAAAGTGCAACAAAAGAGAGCCCCTGGCCACAAATAGTGTGTTGAACCTGGGCCACAACAAAAAGGGAGGCTGCACATTGCATCTGAAGATGAATCTGAAACATACCACAAAGATTTAGGAACACCACTGCCCAAGGCAACTAGACAGGAACCAACAAATCTTTTGCTTTAACAAGAGAGGAGCCAGTAGCCACAATGACAGAGGAGCCCCCCACCAGAACTGGAGAGGTGTCCCCCACCACAAGTAGAGAGGAGCCCACCAAGACATCACACATAGAGGAGTCCTTTTGAAGCAGATAGAGAAAAGCCACCTGAAGTAACTCTAGATGAGGCCCTCACAAGTAGAGAGGAGCAACCACATTAAAATTTTCGAGGGACACCCAGGACCAAAAGAAGTAAGGACTGCCATTGCAGAGACCCTCATCACAACCTAAAAGGAGGGACCATTGCAATGCAGGAGAAGCTCCAAGTCAAAGTTATAACTCAAGGGAGGACTCCACTCCTACTCAAGAGAAGCCACCGGCAACAATGCAAGAGGATGCCCCCAAACATCATACCTAGAGAAGAATCACTCTGTGGCAAATATAGCTGATCTCTCCCACCACCACAAGAAAGGAGGCCCCTTCATACTGCAATGAGAGTGAACTCCTCTCACATATTGCAACAGAGGAGCCCCTCACCATACTAGAAAGGAGCCCACAAACTGCAACCAGAGAGTAGCCCACCAGCACACCACAACTAGACATGAGCAGCCACACCACAGCTAGAGATAACCCCCCACCACAACTAGAGAGGAACCCCCATTGATACTTGAGTTGAGCTCACCAGCACACTACAACCTAGAAAGAAATCTACATGCCGCTAAAAGAGAGGAGTCACGAAATACAACTAGAGAGAAGTCCCCCACCACCAAAACTTGAGAGGAGGTCCATGCTTCCCCTCCATACCATCTGCTCCCTTGTTTTAGAGGAGCCCTGCGCCCCCACAGCAAATGGATATGTGCCTCCTGAGACAAATATAGAGGAGCCCACCACCACAAGTACAGAGATGCCCCCATCACAACTTGAGAGCCCTTTGAACACCACAACTAGCTTTGTGTCCCCTGCCACAATGAAAAAGTAGCACTTTGCCACAACTAGAAAGGAACCCGAACACCCCAACTAGAGAAAGGCCCACACAACTAGACAGAAGCCCCTAGAAATTAACTTAGAGAGGAGCCTGCTAGCACAACAATACACAAGCTTCCCACCACAACTCCAGAGAAGCCTGCATTCCTCATATGGAGAACCATATACCCAATGCAATTACTGAGGAAAAGACCCCCAGTGCAACTAGAGAGGTTCTTCCTCTCCACATCTAGAGAGCTGACCACACAGCACAACTAGAGTGGGTCAACTCCACCAAAATTAGTGAGGAAACCCTAGCACTAAAAGTAGAGAAGGCCCCTCACCCTGGAGCCCCCCACAAGACACAAATGAGAGGATCCCAACCACAACTTAAGAGAAGACCCGGGTACCCTGCAGAAACTCTAGAAGAGCCCTACAACACAAGCCACTGTCTACAATATGAGAGGAACCCTCTGGACATCACATCTAGAGAGGAGCCAATCCACTGCAAATACAGACAAAGCCCACACCACGACTAGAGAGGAGATCCCCTGCACATCACAATGAGAAGAGTCCCCTCAGACATCACAACTAAAGAAGAGCACCTCACCTAAACTAGAGTGGAGCATGTGCACTGCAACTAGAAACAGGTCACCATTTTACATCTATAGAAAAGCCCACCATTGAATATAGAGAGAAGCTGTCCACTGATTTAAGAGGAGCTTACCAGCATATCACTAGTAGAAAGGAGGCACTGTACCACAACTAGAGAGGAGTCCCCCACCAAAATGACAGATGAGTCCCCCACAAAAACTCGAGAGGAGCCACCTACAGCAAATGGAGAGGTAACTCCCAACTCCCACTACAACTAGAGAGGAGTCTCAGCCGCAAATTGAGAGATAGCTGTATCCTGAAACTAGCTTACAGCCCCCTGCCACATCTAGAAAGGAGCACCCCTCCAAAACTAGAGAGGAGCCTGCACACCACAACTAGAGATAAGGTCCCCACCACTAGAGAGGAGCTCCCACTCACATCGTAATAAGAAAGGAGTCCCACACCACAACCAGAGGGCAGAACCCCACTGTAAGGAGACATTAGCCCCACTGAAATTTGCCACTGGAGAGGGGTACACATCCCTCACCACAACTAGAGGGCAGAGCCCCACTGTAAGGAGACAGCCCCACTGAAATTTGCCACTAGAGAAGGGTATACTTACACATCACAATTAAATATAAGTCCTCTGCCTTGAGTACAGAGGAGCTCAACATGCCACAAGAGGGTGCCCCCTGTCTTAACTAGAGAGTATGATGTTTCACATCACAACTGGAAAAGGTGTCCCTTCACCTCACAAGCAGAGAGGAGCTATCCCCACCTCAATTCAAGAGGAGCACTTTACCACTACTAGACAGGAAATCCGGGGAAGGCAATGGCACCCCACCCCAGTACTCTTGCCTGGAAAATCCAATGGACGGAGTAGCCTGGTGGCTGCAGTCCATGGGGTCGCTAACAGTCGGACAGACTGAGCGACTTCACTTTCACTTTTCTCTTTCATGCATTGGAGAAGGAAATGGCAACCCACTCCAGTATTCTTGCCTGGAGAATCCCAGGGATGGGGGAGCCTGGTGGGATGCCGTCTATGGGGTCACACAGAGTCGGACATGACTGAAGTGACTTAGCAGCAACAGCAGCAGCAGCAGACAGGAACTCTCATACCACAACTAAAAAGAACCCCCACACACAACTAGAGTGGAGTCTGCAAACCAAAACTACTGACAAACTGAAACAAATATGTCATTGATCCCCATGGCAACTAACGTGGAGCCACATGCCATAACTATACAGTGAAAATGAAGTTGCTCAGTCATGTCTAGCTCCTTGTGACCACATGGACTATAGCCTACCAGGCTCCTCCATCAATGGGATTTTTCAGGCAAGAATATTGGAGTGAGTTGCCATTACCTTCTCCAGGAGATCTTCCCAACCCAGGGATTGGACCCGGTTCTCCTGCATTGTAGGGAGACGCTTTACTGTCTGAGCCACCAGGGAAGTCTATACAGTAGCCTACCACATATCACAAGTAGACAGGAGAAAGCCTGATAATCGCTATTAGAGAATAGCTGCCCCATGCAGCTTGAGGAGTTTCCTCCACAACTTTAAAGGAACCCCAATTTACCTGTTGCAACTCAAGAGGAACCTTGAGTCCCCCACCACAATTCGACAGAAACCCTATGCCATCACAAGGAAGGACCCCCAGGCGATAAAAACAGAGGAGGGACCCGGCAAATTTGGAGAGGATTCCCCTGCCAAAACTTGAGTGGAGCCCTCCAGCACATTGTGCCTAGAGAGGAGCTCCTCTGCTGCAAATAGAGATGACACCCCTGAAGTAATTCGAGAGGGGCTCCTCAGAACTACAGTGGTGCAAACCCGTTAAAACTAATGAGAATCTCCCAATGCCACAAGTAGAGAGAACACCCTCCACACAGAGAACCCCCAGAGGTGGCACCACCACAGCTAGAGAGATGTCGTGAGTATCCTCCTGAAATTAAGAGAAGGCCTATGCCGCAACTCAAGAGAAGACCATGGACACAACAACAGAGGAGCCAACCTGGAAAAACTGGAGAGTGTCCCACCACCACAATTAAAGAGATTATTTTGGACATTACACCTGGAAAGGGTCCCCTCCACTGCAAATAGAGACTAACCCCTCATGCAAGTTGAGTAGATTCCCCTACCACCATCAAAGAAGAACATCCTGTCAGAGCTAGAGAGGAGACGCTCCACCACATCTCAAGAGGAACACAAAGTCCCCTAACACACATTGAGAGGTGTCTCCAATCACAATTAATGAGGAGCCCACACATGGAAACAAGAATGGAGCCCTCCATATGTAGGAGGGAGGCCAGGCACCCTGTAACTAGAGAGGTGCAATCTCGCACACCATAGCTAGACAGGAGGCTCTACCCCACCCCTAGAGAGTAGCCCCTCAAACTACAAATAGAAATGAGCCAGCAAATTGAACCTGGAGAAGAGCTGCACAGCCTAATGCAACAAGATGGGAGTTTCCACTCCACAACTAGACTGGACTCCCCCAGGCTCAGCACTAGGGTGGACTACCCCAGAACACCACAACTAGAGAGAAACCCAACCGCCAAAACTAGAGGGTTGAATACACATACAACTAGATAGTTGACCCTTAGGCACAACTAATGAGGAGCACACCACTAAAATGGAAACGTACTACCCCCTCATCACCATACATCAAAACTAGAGTGTAGTACCACCACAACTAGAGTGGACACTTCTGCCACATGTAGATACAAGCCCTCCCACACATCACAGTTAGAGAAAAATGTCCATGCACATCACAGATAGAGTGAACTTTTCATATGGATCACAACAATAGAGGAGGGCAACACTGGAACTAGAGAGGAGACCTCTTCCACAACTAGAGATAAGCTCCCCTGAACATCACCACTAGAGAGGAACATACCCACACATCACAATTAGACAGAAGTCCCCTGCTACGAATAGAGCAGAGTCCACCATGCCACAACTAAAGACGACTCCCACTGCCACAACTAGACAGTAGCCTCCTGCATATTGCTACTAGGAAAAGACCCCCTTCACATCACAATCAGTGAGGAGCCATTCCCAGAATATGTTGAGAAGAGCACTCTACCGCAATTAGAGAGGAGCCCAACTAGCACAACTGAAGAAAAGCCCTTGTGTCACAAATAGAAAGAATTCTGCTGCAGAGAATATAATCAATCTGATTTCAGTGTTGACTATCTGGTGATATCCATGTGTAGAGTCTTCTCTTGTGTTGCTGGAAGAGGGTGTTTGCTATGACCAGTGCATTTTCTTGGCAAAACTCTATTAGTCTTTGCCCTGCTTCATTCCGCATTCCAAGGCCAAATTTGCCTGTTACTCCAGGTGTTTCTTGACTTCCTACTTTAGCATTCCAGTCCCCTATAATGAAAAGGACATCTTTTTTGGGTGTTAGTTCTACAAGGTCTTGTAGGTCTTCATAAAACCGTTCAACTTCAGCTTCTTCAGCATTACTGGTTGGGGCATAGACTTGGATAACTGTGATATTGAATGGTTTGCCTTGGAAACGAACAGAGATCATTCTGTCGTTTTTGAGATTGCATCCAAGTACTGCATTTCGGACTCTTTTGTTGACCATGATGGCTACTCCATTTCTTCTGAGGGATTCCTGTCCGCAGTAGTAGATATAATGGTCATCTGAGTTAAATTCACCCATTCCAGTCCATTTTAGCTCACTGATTCCTAGAATGTCGACGTTCACCCTTGCCATCTCTTGTTTGACCACTTCCAATTTGCCTTGACTCATGGACCTGACATTCCAGGTTCCTATGCAATATTGCTCTTTACAGCATTGGACCTTGCTTCTATCACCAGTCACATCCACAGCTGGGCATTGTTTTTGCTTTGGCTCTATCCCTTCATTTTTTCTGGAGTTATTTCTCCACTGACCTCCAGTAGCATAGTGGGCACCTACTGACCTGGGGAGTACCTCTTTCAATATCCTATCATTTTTCCTTTTCTTACTGTTCATGGGGTTCTCAAGGCAAGAATACTGAAGTGGTTTGCCATTCCCTTCTCCAGTGGACCACATTCTGTCAGACCTCTCCACCATGTCCCGCCCATCTTGGGTTGCCCCACGGGCATGGCTTAGTTTCACTGAGTTAGACAAGGCTGTGGTCTTAGTGTGATTAGATTGACTAGTTTTCTGTGAGTATGGTTTCAGTGTGTCTGCCTTCTGATGCCCTCTTGCAACACCTACCATCTTACTTGGTTTTCTCTTATCTTGGGCATGGGGTATCTCTTCACAGCTGTTCCAGCAAAGTACAACCACTGCTCCTTACCTTGGATGAGGGGTATCTCCACACCACCATCCTTCCTGACCTTCAAGGCTCCTCTAGGCCCTCCTGTGCCCGCACAGCCACAACTCCTTGGATGTGGGGTTGCTCTTCCCAGCCACCACCCCTGACCTCTGGCATGGGGTTGCTCCTCCCAGACGCCACCCCTGGTCTCGGTTGCCACCCCTGGCCTCGCATGCAGGGTAGCTCCTCTCGGCCATTGCCCCTGACCTCAGACGTGGGGTAGCTCTCGGCTGCGCTTAGTGTGCCAGCTGCTGGCACCACCGCCTCCTGGAGAAGCTTTCCTCACAAGCAATAGACAGGAGACAACTGAAACATCAAATATAGAGAGGAAAACCTCGGCCACAAATAGAGAAGACCTCCCTGAAGTAACTCAAGAGGAGGCACTCACAAGCAGAGAGGAGCAACCACGATAAAATTTGTGAGGAACACCTATTGCCAAAGAAGAGCAGAGGACCCTGCAGAGGCCCCCATCACAACCTAGCAGGAGGGACCACTGAAACCCGAGAGGAACTCTGAGTCCACTGCCACAACTCAAGAGGAGGACTCTGCCACTACTTGAGAGAAGCCAGCGACACCTAGAAAAGAGTCACTTTGAAAAGAGGCCATTGCAGATTGCAATGAGAGAGATACTGCAACTAAAGTTTCTCTCACCATAACTAGAAAGAAGCCTGCATATCTCAACTAGAGATTAGCCGACCAGCATACAACTAGAAAAGAGAAGCCACAACACAGCTAGAGATAATCCCTCACCACAACTAGAGAAGAACCACCACTGACGCTTGAGATGAGCTCACTAGCACACTGCAACTAGAAAGAAGCACCCATATCACAGGTGGAGAGGAGTCCCTGACCACAACTAGAGAGGAACTCCCCCACTGAAACTTGAGAGGAGCCCCCTGCTTCATCTCAACAGGATCCACTGCCTCCTTTTAGAGAATCCCTGAGCCCCCACACGAAATTGATATGTTCTGCCTGAGAAAAACACAAAGGAGCACACCACTGCAATTACATCATTCTTCCTACCACAACTCCAGAGCCCTTGAACATCCCAATTAGTTTGAAGGACCCTGCCACAACAATAAACCAGCAACGGGCCACAAGTAGAGCAGAGCCTGCACATCACAACTAAAGAGAGGCCCCTGACAACTAGACAGAAGCTGTGGGAAATCGACTCTAAGACAAGGCCGCCACCACAACAATACACAAGCCTCTGGCCATAGCTCCAGAGAAGCCTGCATTCCTCATGTGGAGAACAGCCCCATACACTGTGACTATTGAGGAAAACTCCTCCCTACGTGACTATAGAGGAGCTCACTTACCACAACTAGAGATAGAACATACATCACAACTAGACAAGATAAACTCCACTAAAATTCCTGAGAAACTCCTAGAGTCAAAGGTAGAGAGAACCTCCACAGTGCAGCCACTCACTCCCCAACCAGAGAGGACACTGCTCCGTAAATCCAGAGGAGCTCTCCACCACAACTCGAGAGGAGCATGCTGGACATCACACATAGAGAGGAGCCCTTCTGTTGCTAATAGAGATGAACCGAACACCACAATAAGAGAGAAGCTTGCACACCAAAACTAGAGATAATAGAACACGCCCTAAGTACAGAGTTGACCCTGACCATTTCTAGAATAAAGACCAATGCCAAAACTAGTGAGTATGCACCCACACATTGCAACAAGACAGAACCCACCATGCACATCCCTACAATAAACGAGATGAGCCAAGAGAAGTCAACAGGAGGCCCCACCGCAACTTGAAATGAACCGTGAACAGCCCCACCCCAACTCAAAAGGAACTCTGAGTTCCCCACCAGGGCTCAGGCGGAGCCCTGTGTCCCATGCTACAACTTGAGAGGAACCCTGAGATCCCACCAAAACCCTAGAGGAGCTCTGAATCACCTGCTGCAACTTGACAGGAACCCTGAGTCTCCTGCCACTACCTGAGAGAAACCCTACATTTCCACCCGCAACTTGAGTGGAGCCTCAAACCACTATTTCCACTCAAGAGGAATCCTAAGTTTCCTGCCACAACTAGATGGGAAACCCGAGTTCTCAGCCACAATTTGACAGGAGGCCCAACTCCCCTGCTGCAACTCAAAAGGAATCCTGCATTCCAGATCACAAATGGAGACGAGTCCCAAACCCCTTGAAGCAACTTGAGAGGATTCCCAATATCCCAAACGAAACTTAAGAGAAATGTGAGAATCCACCCTAATTCAGGAGGAGTCATATTCTGCATCATGAAGAGAGCCCCTGGCAACAAACAAGTGACACTCACCCAGCAGAGTTGGTGAGGATCTCCTCACCACAACTAGAGAGGAGGCCCCAGGACATCAAACCTAAAAAGGAACCACTGTGCCACAAATAGAGCACACTGAAATAACTCGAGAGGATCTTTCACAATTACAGAGGAGGAATCCCATGAAAAACTAATGAGGAGAACCCAGTGATAAAATTAGAGAGGACTCCACACCCAAAGAGGCAATCCACCACAACTTGAGACATAATGAAACTCGACAGGAGTCCTGGGTCTTCTGCCTCAACTCAAGTGGAGCCTTCCACAGCAACTCAAGAAGAACTATGAATTCCAAGCTGTAATTGAGAGGAACTCCAAGTACCTGCTGCAAATCGAGAGAAGCCCTGAGTCCACTGTTGCAAATGGAGAAGTGGCACCAAAAGAACTCAAGAGGAACTCTGAGTCCCCTGCCTCAATTCAAGAAGACCTATCATGGTAAATCCACATAAGACCTCAGCACAACTAGAGAGGAGCACCACACCACCACAAGAGAGGAACACAGACACACATCATTACAAGAGAGGATCACCCTCAATTAGAGATGTGCAGCTCACCACAATTAGAGAGGAGCCCCCACACCACATCTAAAGAAGAGCCCCACCACACATTGCAATTACTGAGGAAAACCTCTGTCCAATGCAATTAGAGAGGAGACTTCCACCACAAATAAAACCTTGACCACCCATTTCAAATAGAGTGACCCAACTGCAATGAGAGGAACCTTCTGGATAAAACTATGTTGGAAATCACACCACAACTAGAGAGCAGCCCCTTGCCAATAGCAAATAGATTAACAAGTGTAACAACTCAAAGGATGCATCACACCATAAATAGTTAGAAACCCCTATTACAGTGCAACTAGAGAGAGTCCCTGGCCACAACTAGTGTGTTGGCCAGGTGCCACAACTAGAGAGGAGCCTGCATACCACATCTGGACAAGAGGCCCCTCATCCCACAATGATTGAGGAGTAACACTGTCCAACACAACTATAGAGGAACCACCAAATCTTGTACTGCAATATGAGTGGAGCCACTAGCCACAATCATAGAGGAACTGCCCACCAAAACTGGAGTGGTTTCCTCAGCCACAAGTAGAAAGGAATCCACCATGACATCACACATAGAGAGGAGTGCCTATGCTGCAAATAAAGATGAGCCCACTGAAGTAACTCAAGAGTAGGCCCTCACAAGTAGAGAGAAGCAATTATGCTACAATTTTGAGGAACACGTAGTTCCCAAAGAAGAGAGAACCCCCCTGGAGAGCCCCCCATCACAACCTAAGAGGAGGCTCCAATGCAAATCGAGGAGCCCCAAGTCCACTGCTACAACTCAATAGGAAGACTCCACTGCTACTTGAGAGAAGCCACCAGTCACAATGGATGAGGATACCCCAGACAGCATACCTAAAAGGAGTCACTCTGCAGCAAATATAGATGAAACCCCCTGCCAAAAAAGAAAGGAGACCCCTGAACATTGCAATAAGAGAGGACTCACTGAAGATATTTCAACTAAAGAGCCCCTCACCATAACTAGAACGGAGCCAGCACGCCACAACTACAGAGCTGCCCGCCAGAAAACCAGAACTGGAAAGGAGCAGCCACACTGCAGCTAGAGATATCCCCCCACAACAACTAAAGAGGAGACCTCACTGATGCTCAAGAGGAGCTCACCAGCACACCACAACTATAAAGAAACCCCCCAGCAACAGGTAAAGAGGAGTTGCCAACCACAACTAGAGAAGAGCCCTCTACCAAAACCGAAACTCGAGAGGAGCCACCTGTTTCATCTCAATAGGATCTGCTGCCTAATTTTAGAGGAGCCCCGAGGCCCCACAGCAAATTGTCATGTGCCTGCTGAGACTATCAGAGAGGAGCCAATCACTGAAAGTACAGAGGTGCAACCATCATAACACAAAAGCCCCATGAACACTGCAACTAGCTTAGAGTGCCCTGCCACAACAAGAAATTTGAACCCTGCCACAACTACAGAGGAGCGTGCATATCAAAACTAGAGTGAAGACCCGCACTAGACAGGAGCCACTTGAATCTGACTTTAAGAAGAGCCCGCTGGCACAAAAATACACAAGCCTCCTGTCACAACTCCAGAGGAGACTGCATTCCTCAGGTGAAGAAGAGCCCCACACAACCCATAAAAGAGCCCCACACAACCTCATTGGATTGTAGAAAAGCCTCACCCAAAGCAACTAGCCAGGTGCCCCCACAACCCAACTAGATACTTGACCACCTGTCACAATAGAGAGGGTCAACCCCATCAAAGTTAGTGAGGAACCCCTAGTGCTAAAAGTAGAGAAGACGCACCCTCACAGTGGAGTCCCCAACATGACAAACGTGAGAAGAGGTACACCCACAACTCAAAGGGAGACCCAAGTACCCTGCAGAAACTCTAGAGGAGCCCTATAATGCAACTTGAGAAAAGCCACCATCCTCAATGAGAGATGAGCTCTCAGGACATCACATCCAGAGAGGAGATCTCATGGAACAATTAGACAAGTGCAGATCAGCACATGTAGAAAGCAGCCTGCACACCACATCTGAAGAAGAGTCCCACACATATCACAATGATTGAGAAACTCTATTGTGCAAGCCAACTAGTGAGAAACCACCAAGTCCTTTGCTGAAACATCAGAGAAACCAGTGATCCCAATGACAGAGGATCCCCCCACCAAAACTGGGGAAGTTTCTCTCACCACAAATAGAGAGAAGTCCACCAGGACATCACATAGAGATAGGAACACCTCTGCTGAAAATAGAGATGAACCCCCCGAAGTAACTTGAGAGGAGGCCCTCACAAATAGAGAGGAGCAACCACAAAAATTTATGAGGAAAACCTCGTGCCAAAAGAAGAGAGGACCACTCTGCATAGCCACCCATCAGAATATAAGAGCAGTGACAACTTAAACTCGTGAGGAGCCACAAGTCCACTGTCACAACTCGAGAGGAGGACGCTGCTGATACTTGAGAGAAGTCGCAGACCACAGTATGAGAGGATGTGCCCAGATACTGTATCTAGAGATGAGGCACTCTGTGGCAGTTATAGATGAGCACCCCCAACCACTTCAAGAAAAAAGGTCCCTGCACATTGCAATGAGAGAGGACTCCCCTCAGATATTACAACTAAAGAGACCCACACCATAACTAGAAAGGAGCCCACACACCAGAACTAAAGAGTAGCCCACCAGCACACCACAACTACAAAGGAGCAGCCACATCACAGCTTAAGAAAATCCCACACACAACTAGCGTGGAGCCCCTGCTGACACTTAGAGGAGCTCACCAGAATACCACAGCTAGAAAGAAACTCCCATGCCACAGGTAAAGAGGAATCCCCAAGCACGATTAGAGAAGAGTCTGCCATTGAAACTTGAGGGGAGCCACCTGCTTCATCTCAACAGGATTCACTGCCTCCTTTTAGAGGAGCCCAAGCCCCCACAGAAAGTTGATCTGTGCCTCCTGAGACAAATACAGAGGAATCCACCACCGCAAGTACAAAGAGGCCCCCCACTGCAACTTGAGAGCCCTGTGAATACCGCAACTAGCTTGGAGTCCATTGCCACAATAAGAAAGTTGCACCCTGCCACCACTAGAGAGGAGCTCGAACAACACAACTAGAGAGAAGCCCCCCCCCCCCCACAACTAGAGAGGAGCCCCTGGAAATTCACTTAGAGAGGAGCCAGCTGGCACAACCATACACAAGTCTTCTTCCACAACTCCAGAAAAGTCTGCATTCCTTATGTGGAGAAGAGCCACATACACACCACAACTATTGAGGAAAACCTCGGCATCAGAGAGCCACCCACTGAAACTTAAGAGGAGATCACCTGTGCACCACAACTAGAAAGGCGGGCCCACACCACAGCTAGATAGGAGCCCCTCAGCATAATTACAGATGCTGCTGCTGCTACTGCTGCTAAGTCACTTCAGTCATGTCCGACTCTCTGAGACCCCATAGATGGCAGCCCACCAGGCTCAGCCATCCCTGGAATTCTCCAGGCAAGAACATTGGAGTGGGCTGCCATTTCCTTCTTCAATTATTACAGATTAGCCCCACACAAAATCTCAAGAGGTGCTCCCACAGCAGCTCAAGAGATGCATCTCGCTACAGCTAGAGAGGAGCCACAGCCACAAGTTGAGAACCCCATGCACCCTGCAACGAACTTAGAGTCCATTGCCACAACTAGAAAAGATCAAGCCTCCAAAACTAGAGAGAAATCTGCACACCACAAATAGAGAGGAGCCCAACAGACATAATTAACATCTGACACCAACTAGAGAGGATCCCCATGCCACAGGTAGTGTAGCCACCTACATATTGCAACTAAACAGAAACCACCCTGCACATTGCTACTACAGAGGTCCACCCTACCACCACCAGAGTGGAGCCTCACCTCACCTCGAGAGGAACACCAAGGTCCATGATGCAACTCCAGTGGAGACCCCCTCCACAACTAGAGAGGAGTGCACACATTGCAACAAGAGAGGAGTCCACTTGGACACCACGTGTGGAAAGGAGGACCCAAGCCCTGAAACTAGAAAGGAGCAATTTTTCACACCACATCTTGAGAGGAGGTGCCACATCACTACTAGACATTAGCTCATCAAACCACAAATAGAGATGAGCCAGCACACTGCACCTAGAGAAGAGACACACAGCATAAAGCAACAATACAGGAGTTACAACTCTGCAAATAGAGAGGATTCCCCCAGGTACAGCATATCTAGGGAGGAGCACCCTGGCACATTACAACTAGAGAGAAACCCAACCGCCAAAGTAGAGAGTTGAATACACGCCACAACTAGATAGGTGATCTCAGGTGCAACTACTGAGGAGCACACTGCTGACACTAGAGAGGTCCCCCCAATACACAACGTCTAGAATCTAGAACCACTGACACAACTGGAGTGGACACCCTTGCCACAGGTAGATAGGAGCCTGCCACATACATCACAATTAGAGAAAAGTGCCTATGCACATCAAATCTAGAGTGGAACTCCCACCTAGGTCATAACAAAAAAGGAGGCCAACACCACAACTAGAGATGCTACCCCTTCTTCAGTTAGATATAAGCCCCCCAAACATTACCATTAAAGGGGAGCACACATCCCAATTAGACAGAAGACCCTTGCCACAAGTAGAGAGGAGCCCACCATGCCACAACTTAAGAGTAGACGCTTAGACATCACAACAAGAAAAAGTGCCCCTTCCCATCACAATGGAAAGGAGCCACCCCCATCACAATTTGAGAAGAGCACACTACCGCAACTAGAGAGGAGCCGCACTACCCAAACTACCGCAACTAAAGAGGAGCCCCCCACACACACTGGCCACAACTAGAGAGGAGTCTGCAAACAAAAACTAGAGAGGAGCTGACCCACCAAAAACGAAGAGTGGAAGCCCAGTGCAACTAGAGTGGAGCCCCATGCCACAACCAGAGAGTAGCATCCTGCATATTCCTGCTAGACAGGATCCAGCCTGCACATCAATACTAGAGAGGGTCTCTCCCACTGCAGCTAGAGAGGAGGCTCCAGCACAAATCTAAAGGAAGCCTGAGTCACTTGCTGCAAGTCAAATGGAATCTCGAGTTCCCTGCTGCAATTCTATTGGAGACCTGTGCTGTAACAAGGCAGGAGACCCTGGCAAAATGACATAGGAACCCCTCCGCCTTAGTGAAGTAGATTCCCCTGGCACTATCAGAGGGGACACCCAGAATATCACACCTAGAGAGAAGCCCCTCTGCCACATATACAGATGAGCTCCCTGAAGTAAGTTGAGTGGAATCCCTTACAACTTGAGAGAAGCAGCCCCATTAATATTAGTAAGGAACCCCTAGCACCAAAATTACAGAGGACCTACCCCATGGAAATTCCCACACCCTAACCAGAGAGAACCCAGCCCCACAACTTGAGAGAAGCCATCCACCACAACTTGAGAAGAGCCCACTAGGCCTCACACATAGAGAGTAGCCCCCCTGCTGCTAATAGAGATGAACATCATGACACAACTAAAGAGGAGCATTCACATCACAACTAGAGAGAATCGAACTTACCACAACTACAGAGTTTATTCTGAAAACAACTAGAGAAAAGACAAATGCCAAACTAGTGACTAACCACCCACATTTACAAAAAGACAGGAGCCACCCTGCACATCCCTGCTAGAGATGAGGCGCCCCAAGGCAATTCGAGAGGAGGCCCCACCGTAACTTGAGAGGAAGCCACACCGCAACTAGAAAGGAATCTTGCATACTGCTCAACACAAGAGGAATCCTGAGCTTCCCCATGGCTAAAGTGGAACCCTGAGTTCCATGCTGCAACTGGAGAGGACCACGGTGTTCTTGCCACAACTTGAGAGGTGCTCTGAGTCCCCTGCTTCAATTCAAGAGGAGCCTTCCATGGCCTTTCCTAGAGAGGAAATCCAAGTTGTGCATTGTAACTGAGAGGAACACAGAATATCCACTCCAACTCCTAAGAAGCCCCAATTCCACTGGTGCAACTTGAGAGGAATCCCGAGCTTACCACCACAACTCAAAAGGACCCCGAGCCCCCTGCTGCAACTCGAGAGGAGACACCACCAGAACTCGAGAGGAGCTTTGAGTCCTCTGCCTCAACTCAAGAGGAGCTCTCACAGCAAACTGAGCTAAGATCTCAGCACAGCTAGAGAGGAGCATCACATCACCAGAAGAGAGGAGTCCAGGCACACATCATTACAAGAGAGAAGCACCCACAGCATAATTAGAGAAGTGCAGCTCACCACAACTAGAGAAGCTCTTACACATCACATCTGGAGAAGAGGCCCACTTCACATTGCAACTATTCAGGAAAAGCCCTGCTGAATGCAACTAGAGAGGAGATTCCCACCACAACTAGAGACTTAACCAAGAACCACAACTAGAGAGTTGACCCTCACTGCAACTAGAGAGGAGCCTTCTGGATAAAACTAAATTGGATATCCCACCTCAACTAGAGAGTCGCACCTTGCCCACAGCACCTAGATTAACGACTGCAACAACTCAAAGGAGCAGCACACCACATCTAGAGAGAAACCCTTAGTACAGTGCAACTGGAGCTCCTGGCCACAGCTAGTGTGTTTACCATAAGCCACAATAAGATAATCCTACATACAACTTATGTAAAGAGTCTCCTGCATACCACAATGACTGAGAAACACCACTGCCCAATACAACTAGAGAGGTACTGCCAAGTCCTTCCCTGAAACATGATACGTGACACTGGCCACAATGACAGAGGAGCCCTTCACCAAAACTGGAGAGGTTTCTCCATCCACAAGTATGGAAAAGTCCACCAAATCATCACAGATAGAGATAATCCCCTGAAATAACCCAAGAGGAGGTCTTCACAAGTAGAGAGGAGTAACAACACTAAAACTTTTGAGGAACACCTAGTGTCAAAAGAAGAGCAGAGCCACCTGCAGAGCTTGCCGTCATGACATAAGAGGAAGGACTACTGCAACTGGAGAGGAGCCCTGAATACACTATCACAACTCAAGAAAAGAACTCCGAGCTACTCAAAAGAAGTCACTGGCCACAACGTGAGAGGATGCCCATAGACATCATAAAAAGAGGAGTCACACTTTAGTAAATATAGATGAACCCCTCCACCACAACCAGAAAGGAGGCCCCTGCACATTACAATGAAAGAGGACTCCCCACAAGTATTGCAGCAAATGACCCCATCACTATGAGCAGAAAGGAGTGCACATACCACAACTAGAGGTTAGCCCATAAACACACAACAACTAGAAAGGAGAAGCCACACAAATGCTAGAGATAATCCCCCATCACACCTACAGAGGAGCCCACAGCACACCACAACTAGAAAGAAACGCCCATGCCACAGGTATAGAGGAGTCCCCAACCACAACTAGAGAGGTGCTTACACACCACAACTAGAGAGAATTAAAGTCACCACAGCTACAGAATTAAATCCCACCCAAACTAGAGAAAAAAAAACCATGTCAAACTAGTGAGTAGCCATCCGCACATTGCAGCAGCCCCCTTGAACTTCCCTGTTAGAGACGAGTCACACCAACACAACTCGAAAGGAGGCCCCATTGAAACTTGAGAGGAACCCTGCTGCTGTTCCTGCTGCTGCTAAGTCACTTCAGTCGTGTCCGACTCTGTGCAAGCACATAGACAGCAGCCCACCAGGCTCCCCCGTCTCTGGGATTCTCCAGGCAAGAACACTGGAGTGGATTGCNCCCATTGAAACTTGAGAGGAACCCTGCTGCTGTTCCTGCTGCTGCTAAGTCACTTCAGTCGTGTCCGACTCTGTGCAAGCACATAGACAGCAGCCCACCAGGCTCCCCCGTCTCTGGGATTCTCCAGGCAAGAACACTGGAGTGGATTGCCATTTCCCTCTCCAGAGAGGAGCCCTGAGTACACCCCAAATGGAGAGGAACCCTGGATTCCCTGCCACAGCTCAAGTGGAACACTGATTCTCGCACTGCAACTCGAGAGGAATCCTAAAATCCCACTGCAACTCGAGAAAAGCTCTGAGTCTCCTGCTGCAACTCAAGACGTACCCTGAATTCCCAGCCACAACTCGAGTGTATCATAGGCCCCTAACACAAATAGAGAGGATTCCCAAGACCCCAACCACAACTCAAGAGGAAACGAGAAAATCTGCCTCAATTCAAGAGGAGTCCCATTCTGTATCATGACGGGAATACCCAGCAACAAATCCAGAGGCGCTCCCATGCCAGAGCTGGAGAGGATGCCCTCACCACAACTAGAGAGCAGCCCCCAGGACATCCCACCTTATAGGGATCATTCTGTAGCAAATAGAGATGAGCCTGTGAAGTAACTCAAGAGGAGCCACTCAAAATTAGAGAGTAGCAATCCCACAAAAAACTAGTATGGAGACCCCAGTGCCAAAAGTAGACAGGAATCCCCCCTCCATGGAGACAACATACCACAACTCAAGAGTAAGCATCACCACAACACAAGAGAAGCTCTGAGTCCCCTGCCTCAAACCAAGAGGAGCCTTTCATGGCAACTTGAGAGGAAATCTGAGTTGTGCACTATAATCCAGAGGAAAACCAAGTACCTGCCACAACTCTACAGGAGATCGAGGTCCACTGCTGCAACTCAAGAGGAACCCCTAGTTCCCCAACACAACTCAAAAGGACCCCAAATTCCCTGGTGCAACTTGAGAGGTGCCACAACCAGAACTCAAGAGTTCTGAATCCACTGCCTCAACTCAAGAGGAGCTCCCATGGCAAATCGAGATAAGATCTCAGCATGACTAGAGAGGAGCACCACGCCACCACAAGAAGAACCCAGGCACACATCAATAGAAGAAAGGAGCACGCAAGGCACAATTAGAGAAGTGAAGCTCACCACAACTAGAGAGGTGCCCATATATTGGATTTGGAGAAGAACCCCATCACACATAGCAACTGTTGAGGAAAACCCATGCCCAGTGCAACTAGAGAGGGGAACCCCACCACAGCTAGAGACTAAACCACCCACCACAAATAGAGTGTTGACCTCCACTGCAACTAGAGATGAGGCTTCTGGGTCAAACTAGATTGGATATCCCACTTCAACTAGAGAGCAGCACCTTGCTCACACCAACTAGACTAACAACTACAACAACTTGAAAGAGGAACCACACCACAACTAGAGAGAAACCCCTAGTATAGTGCAACTAGAGAGAGCACCTAGCCACAGCTAGCTTGCTTACCACATGCCAAAATGAGAGATGAATCTGCAAACTGCATATGTATAGATTCCCCTGCATATTGCAATAATTGAGAAACACCACTGTTAAGGCAACTAGAGAGGTACCACAGAGTTTTTTGCTGCAACATGAGAGGAGTCACTGGTCACAATGACACAGGAGACCTCTACCAAAACTGGAGACGTTTTCCTCACAAGTAGAGAGGAGTTTACCAAGACATCACACATAGATAATCACACATCTCCCCTCTGCTGCAAATAGAGAGGAGCCCCCTGAAGTAAACTGAGAGGAGGCCCTCACAAGTAGAGAGGAGTAATCATGCTAAAATTTGTGAAGAACACCTTGTGTCAAAAGAAGAGTAGAGCCACTTGAAGAACCCCCCATCACAACCTAAGGGGAGAGAATACTGCAACTCTGGAGGAGCTCTGAGTTCACTGCCACAACTCAAGAAAAGAACTCCATCGCCACTCAAGAAAAGCCACTGGACACAATTTGAGATGATATCCCCACACCGCATACCTAGAGTGGAGTCACACTGCAGCAAATACTTATGAGCTACCCCACGACAGGAAAGGAAGCCTTTTCACATTTCAATGAGGGAGGACTCCCCTCAGATATTGCAACTAAAGACACCCTCACCATAACTAGAAAGGAGCCTGCACATCACATCTAGAGAGTAGCCCACCAGCACACCACAGAAGAAGGGAGCAGCCACACCACAACTAGATACAATCACTCACCACAACTAGAGAAGAGCCTCCATTGATACTCAAGAAGAGCTCACCAGCACATCACAACTAGAAAGAAACCCCCATGCCACAGGTAAAGAGGAGTCCCCAACCACAATTAGAGAGGAGGTCCCCAGAGGAACTCCAGAGGAGCCCCCTGCTTCATCTTGACAGGATCCTCTGCCTCCTTTTAGAGGATCCCTGAGCCCCCACAGCAAAATGATATTTGTCTCCTGAGACAAATAAGGAGGAGCCCATGACCACAAATACAGAGATGCCCCCACTACAACTAGAGATTCCCATGAACAACACTACTATCTTGGAGTCTTTTGCCACAATAAGAAAGTTGCACCCTGTCACCACTAGAAAGAAGCCGACACAACACAACTAGAGAGAAGTGCCCCATAATTAAACAGGAGCACCTGGAATTAAACTTAGAGTGGAGCCCACCTTAACAACAATAGACATGCCTCCTGCTGAAACTCCAGAGGAGCCTGCATTCCTTATGTGGAGAAGACCCCCAGACAAACCATAACTATTGAGGAAAAGCTCCCCCACCCCAACGCATCTGGAGAGGAGCTCCCTTACCACAACTATAAAGTTGACCACCCATCACAACTAGAGGGAGTCAACCCCACCAAAATGAGTGGGGAACCCATAGCACAAAATTAGGGAAGACCCCTTGCCGTGTAGCTCTCAACATGACAAATGTTAGAGAAGGCACAACCACATCTCAAGAGGAGTTCCAAGTACCCTGAGAAAATTGTAGAGGAGATCTTCGACCCAACTCGAGAGAAGCCCTCATCCATAACAGGAGAGGAGCTCTCCGGGACATCACATCTAGAGAGGAGCCCATTCACTGCAAAGACAGATAAGCATCACATCACAACTAGAGAGGAGACCCTCTGCACAACACAACGAGAGAGGAATCCCCACAGACATCACAACTAAAGAAGAGCACCTCACTACAACGAGAGAGGGTCTTGTGCACTATAGCTAGAAAGAAGCTCCCATATTAAAACTATAGATGAGTCCACCATAATACCTAGAGAGGAGCTGCTGACTGAAACTTAAGTGGAGCTCACCAGCAAAACATAACTAGAAAGGAGGCGCCATGTCACAGCTAGAAAGGAGTCCCCTGCCACAATTACAGATGATTGTGTTAGCTGCTCATTAATCTCTCACTCTTTGTGACTCCATGGACTTTGTAGCTAGCCAGGCTTTTCTGTCCATGGGATTCTACAGGCAAGAATGGCAGAGTGGGTTGTCATGCCCTTCTCCAGAGGATCTTCCTGATCCAGGGATCAAACCCAGGTCTCTTGCATCCCAGGCAGATTCTTTACTATCTTAGCCACTGATGAAAAGTGAAAGTGAATTTGATCAATAGTGTCTGACTTTTTGCAACCCCATGGACTCTAGCCTACCAGGCTCCTCTATCCATGGGATTTTCCAGGCATGAATACTGGAGTTGGTTGTCATTTCCATCTTCAATTTCAGATGAGCCCCCCACCAAAACTCGAGAGGTGCCTCCTGCAGCAACTCATGCAACAACTGGAGAGGAGCCCCAGCCACAAGTTGAGAGCCTTGTGCATCCTGAAGCTAGCTCAGAGCCCCCTGTCACAACTAGAAAGTAGCACCCCTCCACAACTAGAGAGGAGCCTGCACAACACAACTAGAGAAAAGGCCCCTACAACCAGAGAGGACCTTTCACACAGATCATAATAAGAGAGGAGCTCCACACCACAACTAGAGGAGAGAACCCCATGGGATCTAAACATTAGCCCTGCTGATTATTGACACTAGAGAGAAGCACATCAACACATCACAGATAAACATAAGCCTCCTGCTATGAATAGAGAAGAGATCAACACACCACAAGAAAAGAGGATGTCCCTTGTTACAATTAGAGAGTATATTCCTTCAACTCACAACTGGAAAAAGTGCCCTTTCACATCACAAGCAGAGAAGAAGCACCCTCCCCACAGTCCAAAAGGAGTATATTACCACATCTAGAGAGGAATCCCCACACCACAACTAAAGAGAAGCCCCCCACCCCACGACAACTGTAGACAAGTCTTGTAAACCACAACTATAGGGGAGCAGAAACAAAACTGTCAGTTGACCCCCACTACAACTAGAGTGGAATCCTATTCCATAACTATACATTAGCATAACACACATCACAACTAGACAGGAACCAGCCTGCTAATTGCTACTATAGAGGAGCTGCCCCACACAGCTCAAGAGGATGCCCCTCTACAACTCTAAAGGAACACCAAGTCACCTGTCACAACTCGAGAGGAACACCAAGTCCTCCACCACAACTCAACTGGAGTCCTTTGCCATCACAAGGAAGGAGCCCCCAGCGACAAAACTAGGACCCCCCACACACACCAAAACTGGATAAAATTTACCTGACAAAACTAAAGAGGAGCCCTCTGGCACATTGCATCTAGAGAGGAGCCCCTGTGCTGCAGTGATTAAGCCACTGAAGTAACTAAAGAGAAGCCTGTCACAGCTAGACTGGAGTCACAACCCCATGAAAAAAACAGTAAGGAGCCCCCAAACAACAAGTAGAGTGAACACCCACCCCACAGAGAGCCTCCAGATGAGGCACCCTTTAACAAGAGAGGAGCCCTCAATCCTCTCCTGAATTTGAGAGGAGGTCTATGTCACAACGAGAGAGGAGCTCACCCAACAAAACTGGTGAGTATGACCCCTACCACAGCTAGAGAGGAGACCTCTAACATTGCGCCTACAGAGGGTCACTTCCACAGCAAAAGGAGACGAACCCACTTCTGCAAGTCAAGTAGATGCCCCTACAAATGTCAGAGAGGAACAAACTAGTCAAAACTAGCAAGTAGACCACAGACCACAAATAGAGAGCAGCTCCTTGAACACCAACATTTGAGAGGAGCATTGCAGCACAATGCATATATTTATGATAAAAACTCTCCAGAAAGCAGGAATATAAGGAATACATCTCAACATAATAAAAACTATATATGACAAACCAACAGCAAACATTATCCTCAATGGTGAAATATTGAAAGCATTTCCCCTAAAGTCAGGAACAAGACAAGGGTGCCCACTTTCACCGCTACTATTCAACATAGTTCTGGAAGTGTTGGCCACAGCAATCAGAGCAGAAAAAGAAATAAAAGGAATCCAAATTGGAAAAGAAGAAGTAAAACTCTCACTCTTTGCAGATGACATGATCCTCTATACAGAAAACCCTAAAGACTCCACCAGAAAATTACTGGAGCTAATCAATGAATATAGTAAAGTTGCAGGATATAAAATCAACACACAGAAATCCCTTGCATTCCTATACACTAATAATGAGAAAGTAGAAAACGAAATTAAGGAAACAATTCCATTCACCATTGCAACGAAAAGAATAAAATACTTAGGAATATATCTACCTAAAGAAACTAAAGACTTATATATAGAAAACTATAAAACACTGATGAAAGAAATCAAAGAGGACACTAATAGATGGAGAAATATACCATGTTCATGGATTGGAAGAATCAATATAGTGAAAATGAATATATTACCCAAAGCAATCTACAGATTCAATGCAATCCCTATCAAGCTACCAGCGGTATTTTTCACAGAACTAGAACAAATAATTTCAAGATTTGTATGGAAATACAAAAAACCTCGAATAGCCAAAGCAATTTTGAGAAAGAAGAATGGAACTGGAGGAATCAACTTACCTGACTTCAGGCTCTACTACAAAGCCACAGTCATCAAGACAGTGTGGTACTGGCACAAAGACAGAAATATAGATCAATGGAACAAAATAGAAAGCCCAGAGATAAATCCACACACATATGGACACCTTATCTTTGACAAAGGAGGCAAGAATATACAATGGAGTAAAGACAATCTCTTTAACAAGTGGTGCTGGGAAAACTGGTCAACCACTTGTAAAAGAATGAAACTAGATCACTTTCTAACACCACACACAAAAATAAACTCAAAATGGATTAAAGATCTAAATGTAAGACCAGAAACTATAAAACTCCTAGAGGAGAACATAGGCAAAACACTCTCCGACATAAATCACAGCAGGATCCTCAATGATCCGCCTCCCAGAATACTGGAAATAAAAGCAAATATAAACAAATGGGATCTAATTAAAATTAAAAGCTTCTGCACAACAAAGGAAACTATAAGCAAGGTGAAAAGACAACCCTCTGAATGGGAGAAAATAATAGCAAATGAAGCAACTGACAAACAACTAATCTCAAAAATATACAAGCAACTTATACAGCTCAATTCCAGAAAAATAAACGACCCAATCAAAAAATGGGCCAAAGAACTAAATAGACATTTCTCCAAAGAAGACATACGGATGGCTAACAAACACATGAAAAGATGCTCAACGTCACTCATTATCAGAGAAATGCAAATCAAGACCACAATGAGATACCACTTCACACCAGTCAGAACGGCTGCGATCCAAAAGTCTGCAAGCAATAAATGCTGGAGAGGGTGTGGAGAAAAGGGAACCCTCTTACACTGTTGGTGGGAATGCAAACTAGTACAGCCACTATGGAGAACAGTGTGGAGATTCCTTAAAAAACTGGAAATGGAACTGCCTTATGACCCAGGAATCCCCCTGCTGGGCATACACACCAAGAAAACCATAATTGAAAGAGACACATGTATCCCAATGTTCATTGCAGCACTGTTTATAATAGCCCAGGACATAGAAACAACCTAGATGTCCATCAGCAGATGAATGGATAAGAAAGCTGTGGTCCATATACACAATGGAGTATTACTCAGCCATTAAAAAGAATACATTTGTATCAGTTCTAATGAGATGGATGAAACTGGAGCCTATTATACAGAGTGAAGTAAGCCAGAAAGAAAAACACCAATACAGTATACTAACACATATATATGGAATTTAGAAAAATGGTAACGATAACCCTGTATGTGAGACAGCAAAAGAAACACAGATGTATAGAACAGACTTTTGGACTCTGAGAGAGAGGGAGAGGGTGGGATGATGTGGGAGAATGACATTGAAACAACTATACTATCATGTAAGAAAGGAATCGCCAGTCTATGTTCGATACAGGACACAGGATGCTTGGGGCTGGTGCACGGGGATGATCCAGAGATGATGTGGAGTGGAAGGTGGGAGGGGGGTTCAGGATTGGGAACTCATGTACACCCGTGGCAGATTCATGTAAATGTATGTCAAAACCAATACAGTGTTGTAAAGTAAAATAAAGTAAAAATTAAAATTAAACACACACACACACACACAATTAGACAGAAGTCTCCTGCCAAAACAAGAGAGAAGGCACAGATGCCATAACTAAAGAGGAGGGGCCGTGCCAAAATTAGAGTGTAGGCTCACGGATATCACACCTGGCAAGAGTGCCTGTGCATATCACTCCCAGAGAGCAAACCTCCCACGACAATTCGAGAGAAACACTCCACCACAACTCTAGAAGTGCCCCCAAAACACTACTAATAGGAGAGACCTCCCTAAACACAACTCGAGAGAAGCCTGCACACCACAACCAGAGAAGAGCACACCCAACGCAACTAAGTGTTGAACCCCCACACCAACTAGAGGGGAGCCCCATGCCACAGGTAGTTTAGCCACCCACACATCAAAACTAAACAGAAGCAACCCTGCACAATGCTACTAGAGAGGAGTCACCCTTTCCAAAATAAAAAACTTGAGAGGAAACCCTACCTCAACTTGAGAGGGACAAGTCCCCCAACTCAACTTGATTGGAGCCCCCCACCACAACTTGGGAGGAGCCCACACAATGCAACAAGAGAGGAGCCGAACTGGACACTGCATGTAGAAAGCAGTCCCCACACCCCGCCCCTATAGAGAAGCAGTCTTGCACACCACATCTAGAGAGGAGGATCCATTTCAATACCAGAGAGTAGCCACTCAAACCACAAATAGAGATGAGCCAGCAAACTTCACCTAGAGAGGAGCAGCACAGCATAAAGCAACAAGACAGGAGTTCCAACTCCACAATTAGAGAGGACAACCCCAGGAAGAATACAACTAGGGAAGAGCACTGCAGGACTTAACCACTAGAGTGAAGCCCAACTGCCAAAACTAGAGAGTTGAATACATGCCACAACTAGATAGCTGACATTCAGGCATAAGGAGCATTCGCTGCAACTACAGAGGTGACACCCCCGCCTTAAATCACAACTAGAGTGGAGCACCACTGTCACAACTAGAGTGAATAACCCTTGCACGGATAGATGGGAGCATGCCCAACACATCACAATTAGAGAAAAGTGCCCATGCACATCAAAACTAGAGTGGAACTCCCACACGGATCAAAATGAAAGAGGATGCCAACACTGCAACTAAAGAAGAGACCCCTACCACAACTAGAGATAAGCCCCTCTGAACATTGCCACTAGAGAGGAGCATATCTGCATATCACAATTAGACAGAAGCTCCTTACCATGAGTAGAAAGGAGCCCACCATGCAACAACTAAAGAAAACACCCACTACCACAACTAGAGAGTAGCCTCTAGCACATTGCAACTAGAAAAAGGCCCCTTCACATCATAATCAAAGAGGAGCCACACCCATCAAAATTTGAGAAGAGCTCTTTACCACAACTAGAGAGGAGCCCAAATACACAACTAAGGAGGACTCCCCCTGCCACAACTAGAGAGGAGGAGCCCCCCTGCCAAAGCTAGAGAGGAGTCTGCAAATGACAACTAGAGAGGAGCTGACCCACCACAAATAAAGAGTGGATCCACACTGCAGCTGGAGTGGAACCCCATGCCACAACTAGAAAGTAGAGTTCCACAAATTGCAACAAGACAGGAGCCAGGCTGCACATCACTTCTAGAGTATCTGCCTCAGTGCAATCCAAGAGGAGTTTCCACCACAACTTAAAGGAACCCTGAGTCCCCTGCTGAAACTCAAGAGAAATGCCAAGTTCCCCACTGCAATCTGACAGGAACGCTATGCTATAATAAGAAAGGATAACCTGGCCAAATGACAGAGGAGCTCTCCTGGCAAAACTGTAGTGGATTCCCCAGGCAGAAATAGAGTGGAATCCCCCAGGACGTCACACCTAGAGAGAAGCCCCTCTGTGACAAATAGAAATAAGCTCCCTGAATTAAATCAAATGGAATCACTCACAACTAGAGAGAAGAAAGCCCACTAATATTAGGAACCTCTAGTGCCAAAAGTAGAAAGGACCCTTCCCATGGAACCACCCACACACCAACCAAAGAGGACACAGCCTCACAACTCGAGAAGAGCCCTCCACTACAACTCAATAGGAGCCTGATGGGCATCACACATAGAGAGGAACACTTCTGCTGCTAATACAGACGACCCTCATAACACAACTAGACAGGAGCTTGCAGACCACAACTAGAGAGAATCGAACCCACCACAACTACAGAGTTGACCTCGACCATATCTAGAGAGAAGTTCCATGCCAAAACTAGTGAGTAGTCACCCACACATTGTAACAAGAGAGAAGCCAACCTGCACATCCCTACTAGAGACCAGTCGCCCCAAGATATCACGAGAGGAGGCCCCAGAACAACATGAGAGGAACCATGTGTAGCTCCCTAACTTCAGAAGAAAACTGAGTTCCTTGACACGGCTCAAGTGGAAACCTGAGTCCTGCATTGCAAATAAAGAGGAATCCTGAGTTCTTGCCACAACTCGAGAGGAGCTCTGAGTACCCTGCTGTAACTCTAAAGGAACCCCAAGATTCTTGCTGAAACCTAAGAGCTACCCAGTGTTACCAGCTGCAACTCGATTGGAAACCCAAGTCCCCTTTTGCAAATAGAGAGGAACCCTGAGTTCCCCCTCACAATTTGAGAGGAGGCCTGACTCCCCTGCTGCAACTCAAGAGGAAACCCAAGTTCCTTGCCTCAACTCGAGATGAGACCTGACTCCCCTGTTGCAACTCGAGATGAACCCTGAGTTTTCCCATCACAACTCAAGAGAAATCTTGAGTTTCCCACTGAAACCCAAGAGGAACCCTGAGCTACCCACCTCAACTTGGAGAAGAGGCCTGATTCCCCTGCTGCGATTCGAGAGGAACACCAAGTTTCCTGTTGCAAATCGAGATGAGCCCCAAGCACTGAGGCAACTCGAGAGGATTCCCAAGAGGAGCCACCCGCCACCACAATTCGAGAGGAGAACTCTACCACAACAAAAGCGGTAGCTTCATACCACAACTAAAGAGGAGTCCCACCCTGTCACAACTAAAGAGGAGTCCAAACCACAACTAGAGAGGAGTGAAAACAAAAATGTCAGTTGATCCTACTGCAACTAGAATGCAGTCACATGCTGTAACTATACAGTAGCCTACTGCACATCACAAGTAGAGCATAGGCTAATTGCTACTGGACAGGAGCTGCCCCACGCAGCTCAAAAGGATGCCTCACCACAACTCTAAAGGAACCCCAAGTCACCTGTCCCAACTTGAAAGGAACCTCGAGTCCCCCACTGCATCTCTAGAGGAACCCTGTGCCATCACAAGGAAGGAGCCCCCAGGGACAAAGCTAGGAGGCCCCTCACCAAAACTGGGGAGGATTCCCCTGCCAAAATTAGATAGGAGCCCTCCAGCACATTGCACCTAGGGGGGAGCCCCTCTGCTG
Source organism: Oreotragus oreotragus (assembly GCA_006410675.1). Classification (NCBI taxonomy): domain Eukaryota; kingdom Metazoa; phylum Chordata; class Mammalia; order Artiodactyla; family Bovidae; genus Oreotragus; species Oreotragus oreotragus. The sequence continues at coordinate 204,987 of SJYX01013071.1, read as the reverse complement.
TGAATAGAGACAAAGCCCATGAAGTAACTTGAGATGAGCCTGCCACAAGTAGAGAGAACAAACTCCCCATATAGAACCGTTGGAGGAATCACCACCCCAACTAGAGAAGAGCCCCACGTCCTCCCCTGAACTTGAGAGGAGCCCTGTGCCACAGCTCAAGAGAAGCCCATGGCCACAACAAGAGAAAAGCCCACCTGCCAAAACTGGAGAGTGTCCCACCACCACAACAAGAGAGGAAACCCTGGACATTGCACCTAGAGAGGGTCTGCTCCACTGCCAATAGATAAGATCCCTGGCTGTAAGTCGATTACACGCCCCCACACACACACCCGCCACTGTCAGAAAGGAGCATCCTCACCACATCTAGAGAATAGACCCCATGTCGTAAATATAGAGCAGCCCCTTGAACATCGCCACTTGAGAGGAGCATTCCCACACATCATAATTGCACAGAAACCTCCTTCCACAACTAGAGAGGAGGCTCCCATGCCACAACTAAAGAGGAAAGGCCATGCCAAAATTAGAGAGTACGCTCACAAATATCACACCTGGAAAGAGTGCCTGTGCACATCGCTACCAGAGAGGAAACCCCCTTCCCAATTCTAGAGGAACATTCCACTGTAGCTCTAGAGGTGCCCCCAGAGCACCATAAATAGAGAAGAGATCCCTAACACAACTTGAGAGGAGACTGCACACTACAGCTAGAGAGAAGCCAAACCAACACAACTAAGAGTTGAGTCCCCACACCAAATAGATAGGAGACCCATGCCTCAGGGAGTTTAGCCACCTACACATCACAACTAAACAGAAGCCACCCTGCACAATACTACTAGGGAGGAGTTACCCCACCAAAACTCGAGTGGAGGCCCCACCTCACCTTGAGAGGAACACCAAGTCTCCCGATGAAACTCAAAAGGAGACCCCCAGCACAACTAGAGAGGAGCCCACACACTGCAACAAGAAAGGAGCCCACCAAGACATCACATGAAGAAGGAGGCCATGCACCCCACTCCTAGAGAGGAGCAATCTCATACACCTCATCTAGAGAGGAGGCTCTATACCATTACTAGAGAGTAGCCTCTATACCATTACTAGAGAGTAGCCTATCAAAGCACAAATAGAGATGAGCCAGAAAACTGCATCTAGAGAAGAACTGCACAACTTAATACAACAAGACAGGAGTTCCCACTCTACAGCTGAAGAGGACTTCCCCAAGCACAGCACTCCTAGGGAGGAGTGTCCCAGCACATCACAACTAGAGAGAAGTCCAACCACCAAAACTGCAGAGTTGAATACATGCCACAACTAGAGAGTTGACCCTCAGGCGCAACTAGAGCACACTGCCAAAACTAGAGAGGTCCCCCGCCCTTCCTTACATCACATTTAGAGTGGAGAACCACTGCCACAACTGGAGTGGACACCCCTCCTGAAAGTAAATATGAGTGTGCCCCACTCATCACAATTAGCAAAAAGTGCCCAAGAACATCACAACTAGAGTGGAATTCCCACATGGATCAAAATGAAAGAGGAGGCCAACACTGCAGCTAGAGAAAAGACCCCTGTCACAATTAGAAATATCCCCCCCTTAACATTGCCACTAGAGAGGAGCATACCCACATATCACAATTAGACAGAAACTTCCTTCCACAAGTAGAGTGCAGCCCACCATGATACAACTAAAGAGACCTCCCATTGTCACAACTAGAGAGTAGCCTCCCACATATTAAAGCTAGAAAAAGTGCCCCTTCACATCACAACCAGACGGTAGACAACCCCATCACAGTTTGAGGAGAGCACTCTACCACAACTAGAGAGGAGCCCAACTACCACAACTAAAGAAGAGCCCCCCTGACACAACTAGAGAGGTGTCTTCAAATGACAAGTAGAGAGGAGACGACCCAGCACAAATAAAGAGTGGACGCCCAATGCATCTAGATTGGAGCCCCATGCTGCAACTAGAGAGTAGCCTCCCACAAAGTGGAGGTAGACAGGGACTAGCCTGCACAGTGCTACTAGAGAGGATCTGCTCCACTGCAGCTTGAGAGGAGGCTTCACCACAACTCTAAAGGAAGCCTGAGTCACCTGCTATAACTCAAGAAGCATGCCGAGTTCCCTGCTGCAATTTGACAGGAGCCCTAGGCAAAAACAAGAAAAGGGGCCTCTGGCCATAATGATACTGGGGCTCCCCGTATAAAACTGAAACAGATTCCCCAGGAAAACTAGAGTGGATTCCCGCAGAACATCACACCTAGAGAGAAGCCGCTCTGTCACAAATAGAGACCAGCTCCCTGAAGTAACTAGAAGCATCCTTCACAACTAGAAAGAAGCAATCCCCCTAGTGTTACTGAGGAACCCCTATCACCAAAAATAGAGGATCTTCCCCATGGAGTCCCCCACACTCCAACCAGAGAGGACATTGCCCTGCAACTCGAGAGGAACCCAATGGACATCACACATTGAGAGGAGCCCCTCTGCTGCTAATAGAGACGAACCTCATACCACAACCAGAGAGGAGCTTGCACACCACAACTAAAGAGAATCAAACACCCCACAACTACATAGTTGACCCTGAACACAACTAGAGAAATCCCATGCCAAAACTAGTGAGTAGCCACACGTAGATTGCAACAAGAAAGGAGGCGCCCTTCACATCCCTGCTAGTGATGAAGTGCCCCAAGGAAACTCGAGAGGAGGCCCCATCACAAGTCGAGAAGAACCCTGAGTAACACATCAACTCGAGAGGAACACAAGTTCCCCACCATGCCTCTAGTGGAACCCTGAGTTCCACACTGCAATTGGAGAGGAACACTGAGTTCCCACTGCAACTAAAGAGGAGCTTTGAGTCCCCTCATACAACACAAGAGGAATTCCAAGTTTCCCGCCACAACTCAAGAGGAACCCCATGTTCCCCACTGCAACTCTAGAGGAACCCTGGGATCAGATTTCTACATTCTCCAGAGTGACACCCTTCACAGACCCTGAAGCGGGGTCACACATCCACGTTCACCAGGGTGTAAACCCTCCCAGTTCATGCCCCTGGTCTCACCCGTCCACAGTCTCCATTGTGACCCCATGTCTCAGGTGCTGCACCTAGGGTCACGTGGCCACAGTCTCCAATGTGAATCCCCTCTTCCACCTGGGGTCACACGTCCATAGATTCCAGGGTGACACCCCTCCCAGACCGTGCAGTTGGGGTTACACATCCACAGTCTCCAGTGTGACCCCACCTTACAAAACTTTGTACCTCAGTTTACTTGGCCTCTGTTTCCAGGGTGACCCCATATCTCAGACCCTGTACCTGGGGTCACATCTTCATGGTGGCCAGGATGACAACCCTCCCCAGATTCTGTACCTGGTGTCACATGGGCACAGTCACCAGGGTTACCCCAACTTCCAGACCCTGTACCTGGGGTCACACATACACTTTCTCCAAGGTGAGCCCCTTGCAGACACTCCCCCTGGAGTCACATATCCAGTCTCCAGAGTGACTCATCCAAAATCCTGTACCTGGGGTCACACGTCCAGTTACCAGGGTTACTTTCTCCCAGACCCTGCACCTGGGGTCACATGTCCACAGTCTCCTGTGTGATGTCACATCACAGACACTGAATCTGTGACCACAAGTTCACAAGCTCCAGTGTAACCCCTTCCCAGACTCTGTAATTGGGATCACATGTCCTGTTTCCAATGTGACCCCACCTCTCATAATCTGTACATGGGGTGAGTTGTCCACAGTTTCCAGGGTGATCCCACTCTGCCAGACTCTGTACTTGTTTCCACACATCCATAATCTCAAGGATGACTGCCGTCCCCTACCCTGCAGCTGGATTCACATGTCCAAAGTCTCCAGTGTTAACTCCATTTCACACACTGCACCTGGGCTCACTTGTCCACATTCTGCAGGGTGACCACCCCAGTCCTGTCCATGCAGTCACATATCCAGTCTCCAGGGTGACCACCCCTGTCCCTGTCCATGGGGTCACATATCCACAGTCTCCAGGGTGACACTCCTCCCCAGACCCTGAACCTGGGATCACACATCCACATTTTCCAGGGTGACACCCTTCCAGACCCTGAAACTTGGGTCACATGTCCACAGTTTCCAGGGTGACTGCATCCTCCAGACCAGAACCTGGGTCACATATCCACCGTCTTCGTGGTGAAACCACCTCCTCCACTCTGCAAATGGGATCACATGTCCACAGCCTCCAGGGTGACCCCACACTCAAGATCGTGTTTGTGGGTTCACACATCCATAGTCTCCAAGGTGACCCCACCACCCATATTCTGCACCCAGGGTCTCATATCCACTGTCTCCAGGGTGACACCCCTCCTTGACTCTGAACCTGGAGTTACACATCCTCAGTCTTTGGGGTGGCAACACCTCACAGTGCTTCCTCCATCTGAGGTCAAATTTCCACAGTCTTCAGGGTTATCCCCTCCCAGACTCTGTATCTACAGACACACGTCCACAGTCTCAAGAGTGATCCCATACTCCAGACCCTTTTCCTGGGGTCATACATCCAGTCTCCATGGTGAAACCTTTCCTCAGGCCCTGTACCTGGGGTCACACATGCACAGTCTCAAAGGTGACACCCCTCCAGACATCCTGTACCAGTGATCACATGTTCAGTCTCCAGGGTAATCCCACCCTCAAGATTCTGTACCTAGCTTCACAAATCCATGCTCCTGGGTGACCCCACCTCCAAGAATCCACACCTAGGTTCACACTTTCACAGTCTCCAGGTTGACCCCATCTCCCAGTATTGTACCTGGGTTCACACATCCACAGTCTCAAGGGTGACCCCACCTCCTAGAACCTCTATAGGGGTCACATGTCCACAGTCTCCATGGTGAACCGACCTCCCAGAACTTGCAGCTGGGTAGCAGTTACAACAGACAATGCAGAAATACAAAGGATTATAATAGACTATTATAAACAACTATATGTCAATAAAATCGATAAATGGAAGAAATGAACACATTCTTGGAAAAGTTCAATTATTCAAGACTGTATCCATAGTATCCAAATTTGGTAAAGATTGAAATACACACTTGGCCAAAGAAGATAAAGAGATTGTAAATAAGCATACAAGGGTATACTCAGGATGTTGATGGAATGCATGTACAGTCAACTTTGGAAGACAGTTTGACACTTTTCTCCAAATCTAAAGAGTCTCACCTTAGGAATCAAGAAGTGCACCTCTTGTATTTAGACAACTGCTTTGGAAAACTGAAATAAAATCTACTACCAAGTAATGTATGAGAGTTCTATTCATAATTCATAATAATTAAAAACTGTAAAAAATCAGGATATCCTTCCATAGATGTGCATTCACTGGTAAATTAGGCTATAGAAATTTCAAGGGGAGCACAAAAGAGCACACCCAAAATATGCCCATTTGACAAAATGATGATTTTAGACTGATTAATTAAAAGAAAGAAAGAAAGAAAAGGCAGATCCCAGAGAATTTTTGAAAACCCAGGAGAAAAGCCATTTTATGAAGTAGATTTATGTTTTTTAAGGATATCTCCATCTGTAAGGATGTTTCCATCTTTGGACAAGGAAATGAAGGATGACTAAATATCAAGAATGACTTGACTTGACTAAATGTCTTGACTAGAAGAATATCTATGGAATGGACCTGGATGTTAATCTGCATAACCACCATACTTTTGTTTACTGTGCTTCACTTAATAATCTCCCTTAAATGGTTTCTTCCATCCCCTAACTTCCTTCTTTCATTCTTAGCTGATGATAGCATTTAAGGTAAAGTCTTGGACCATTTCAGGAAGTGACTCAGTTTTCCCAGGTATCTTTCAACTATACAGNCTGTGCTTCACTTAATAATCTCCCTTAAATGGTTTCTTCCATCCCCTAACTTCCTTCTTTCATTCTTAGCTGATGATAGCATTTAAGGTAAAGTCTTGGACCATTTCAGGAAGTGACTCAGTTTTCCCAGGTATCTTTCAACTATACAGGAGGCATGCATGGCATATATTAGAATTCTGATTGTTTTTCTCCAATCCATCTCCCTTTCATTATGAGTATCTCAATGAAGAACACTGAGGGTAGAGGGAAATTATTTTTCCTTTCATATAATGCAATACAATAGTATTCATTCAGAGATATAAATGAATTAACAACCAACCCATTTATATATAAAAAAAGAAAACAGAAAAGAAAAGCATTAATCTAACACTTATATTACGAAGTGAAGGAATCCAGCCTCAAGTGCTACACATTATATGACCTTATAAGACATTCTAGAAAAGCTAAAATAGACATGATAAACAAATTACGGAATATGTGGCTGAAATATTTCACATGATACTTTAGTGATGAATACCTACCACTATGCATTTGTGTAAGCATATAGATTTTTGTTTTCAGAACCCAACAAGTAAATTATTACCTATTAACATTTATTAATTTATGGTATGGGAGTGTCAAAGACTGGAATGCAGAATTTAACAAAGAATCTAACAGATTGAAAAATATATGAAAAGCTTCAGACTTCCCTCGTGGGACAGTGGTTAAGACTCCATGTTGCCATTGCAGGAGAGGTGGGTTCGATTCCTGGTGAGGGACCTTAAATCCCACATGTCACAGCAAAACTAAGAGATTAAAAAAGAAGAAGGAATTTTTGTAAAAAAAAAAAAAAATCACTCAGTGTTAGGACAAATTTATCTGACCTAAGTTCACTGTGGAAATGAATAGAATCTGCAGGGCAAAGGCAAAATGTACCAAACATAAACAATGGTCTCTGTAAGTTCTTTCCACAGGGGTTTGTAGTTAACAGGACTGAAACTACCATTTCAGTCATCAAATGGAGCAAGCACTGAATTTGATAAATGACAAGTAGTGAAAGCCAAGTTTCTTACCACTGGACTGGGAAGTTACAGGCAGACAAAAGGAAGTTATAATACCTGTGTCATAAGAAATCAGATTGGAGACATCATTATAAACTATCTTTAGCCTAACACAGAAACATATGTGAAAATCTTCATAACCATGTTTATTTATAGTCTAGTATACATGTGTATGTATTTCCATGCATTTTCTGCTGAGATTATTAAGTTCCCTCATGAAAAATTTTATTAACATTCTTTAATAGAAAGGAACAAGGACTCTTTAAATATGTGGCTGATACTACAACTGAGACAGTAAGTATATAAATCAGCATAATCTTAAAACATGAGAAAGAAGAACCCAAAAAACCCATGAAAGCTGAATTATGTAAAATAAAATCAGGAGAGCATGGAAAAAGTTATCAATAGCCAAAGCAAGAATAAACTAAACAGTCTAACTGGCTTGATTATAGTCAAAAGAAAGTGAAAGTGAAGTCTCTTAATAGCGTCTGACTCTTTGAGACCCCATGGACCTTACCCTATAAGGCTCCTTCATCCATGAAGCTTTCCAAACAAGAGTACTAGAGCAGGTTGCCGTTTCTTTCTCCAAGGAATCTTTCCCACCCAGGATCGACCTCAGGTCTCCTGCATTGAAGCAGATGCTTTTACAGTCTGAGCCACCAGGGAAGCTCCCAAAAGTTTAAAAGAAGTTTCAGGTGTTCAAATAGGTAAAAAAGAAAACAAACAAACAAACAAACAAATAAACAGGTTTTATGAGTAGTGTTGAATAAAAATCTCTACACAGAAACATTCAAATAATTGGTATGGATACTCAGCTGTCCATCAGGTATGTGAAGCTAACTCCCCTCTCCTTAAATGTAGGTCCTGCATTACGACTTCCTCCTTAATAAGGCACTCCTGATGGACGTGGGGGAAATCAATAATAAAGACAAATGACAAATGTTTGGGAAAATGTACAGAAATTGGAATTCAAACTTTACTTGTGGAGATGTAAAATGGTGCAATCTATGTGTGCAAAACCAGCATTTTCTCAAACACATAAAAATGCAATTTTCATATCACTCAGCAGTAGCCACAGGACCTGAAAAGGTTAGTTTTCATTCCAATCCCAAAGAAAGGCAATGCCAAAGAATGTTGCAACTACCACACAATTGCACTCATCTCACACTTTAGCAAAGTAATGTTCAAAATTCTCCAAGCCAGGCTTCAACAGTGCATGAACCATGAACTTTCAGATGTTCAAGATGGATTTAGAAAAGGCAGAGGACCCAAATATCAAATTGCCAACATCCGTTGGTTCATTGAAAAAGCAAGAGAAAAACTTCCAGAAAAGCATCTACATCTGCTTTATTGACAATGACAAAGCCTTTGAATGTGCGGAGGACCACAAACTGTGGAAAATTCTTAAAGAGATGGGAATTCCAGACCTTCTTACCTGCCTCCTGAGAAATCTGTATGCAGGTCAAGAAGCAACAGTTAGAACTGGACATAGAACAACANTACATCTGCTTTATTGACAATGACAAAGCCTTTGAATGTGCGGAGGACCACAAACTGTGGAAAATTCTTAAAGAGATGGGAATTCCAGACCTTCTTACCTGCCTCCTGAGAAATCTGTATGCAGGTCAAGAAGCAACAGTTAGAACTGGACATAGAACAACAGACTGGTTTCAAATCGGGAAAGGAGTACGGCAAGGCAGTATATTGTCATCCTGCTTATTTAACTTATATGCAGGGTACATCATGTGAAATCCCGGGGCTGGATGAAGCACAAGCTGTAAACAAGACTGCTGGAAAAAATATCAATAATCTCAGATACGCATATAACACCACTCTTATGCAGAAAGGAAAGAAGAACTGAACAGACTCTTCATGAAAGTGAAAGAGGAGAGTGAAAATGTTGGCTTAAAACTCAGTATTCATGAAACCAGCATCAAAAGAGACACGTGTACCCCAGTGTTCTTCGCAGCACTGTTTATAATAGCCAGGACATGGAAGCAACCTAGATGTCCATCAGCAGATTAATGGATAAGAAAGCTGTGGTACATATATAAAATGGAATATTACTCAAGCCATTAAAACCAATACATTTGAATCAGTTCTAATGAGGTGGATGAAACTGGAGCCTATTATACAGAGTGAAGTAAGCCAGAAAGAAAAACACAAATACAGTATACTAATGCATATATATGGAATTTAGAAAGATGGTGATGATAACCCTGCATGCGAGACAGCAAAAGAGACACAGATGTATTAAACAGTCTTTTGGACTCTGTGAGAGAGGGCGAGTGTGGGATGATATGGGAGTATGGCATTGAAGCATGTAAAATATCATATATGAAATGAACCACCAGTCCAGGTTTGATGCATGATACAGGATGCTCAGGGCTGGTGCACTGGGGTAACCCAGAGGGATGAGATGGGGAGGGAGGTGGAAGGGGTGTTCAGGATGGGGAACACATGTACACTCATGGAGGATTCAAGTCAATGTATAGAAAAAACAATACAATATTGTAAAGTAAAATCAATCAATCAATCAATCATGCTTGAAAGAAAATTAAAAAAAAACAAACTCAGTATTCAGAAAATTAAGATCATGGCACCCAGTCACATCACTTCATGGCAAATAGATGAGGAGACAATGGAAACAGTTACAGAGTTTATTTGGGGGTTTTCCAAAATCACTGCAGATGGTGATTGCAGCCATGAAATTAAAAGATGCCTGCTCCTTGGAAGAAAAGTTATGACCAACCTAGACAACATATTAAAAAGCAGAGACATTACCAACAAAGGTCCATGTACTAAACGCTATGGTTTTTCCAGTAGTCATGTATACATGTTAGAGCTGGACTACAAAGAAAACTGAGTGCCTAAGAAGTGATGCTTTTGGACTGTGGTGCTGGAGAAGACTCTTGAGAATCCCTTGGACTACAAGGAGATTCAACCAGTCAATCCTAAGGGAAATCAGCCCTGAATATTCATTGGAAGGACTGATGCTGAAGCTGAAACTGCAATACTTTGGCCACCTGATGTGAAGAACTGATTCGTTGGAAAAGACCCTGATGCTGGATAAGGCTGAAGGCATGAGCAGAAGGGGATAACAGGATGAGAAGGTTGGATGGCATCACCAACTCAACGGACATGAGTTTGAGCAAGCTCTGGGAGTTTGTAATGGATAGAGAAGCCTAGTGTGCTGCAGTCCATGGGGGTCACAAAGAGTAGGACATAACTGAGTAACTGAATTGAATTATCATATGTTTTGGCAACTCCACTCCTAGATATATATCCCAGGAATTTAAAGCAGGTGTTCAAATATAAACTTGTACACCAACATTTCAGCAGCACTGTTCTTGAAAGCCCAAGTTAAAAACAATGAATATGCCCACCAACAGGTGAATGGAAGAGTAAATATGGTAGATCCATCCATAAGATGAATTACTCTGCCATAGAAAGGAATATAGTAAAATCGTGCCACAGCTGCAGAAAACAGGGAGCTTCTCAAAAACGTAAATATAGAGTTAACATAGAATCCATCAATTCTGGTCTGGGTTATACATCCAAAATATTTAAAACCAAGAACCAGAACAGATATTCGAACCCCATATTAATAGCAGCAGTATTCATAGTAGCCAAAATGTGGAAGCAACACAAGTGTTCAACAGATGACTGAACAAGCACAATGTAGTATAAACACAATGGAACATGATTCACCTTTTAAAAACAAGAAAACTCTCACACATGATATAATGTAGATGAAACTTCAAGTTATTATGCCAAGTGAAAGAAGCTTGACACAAAAGGAAAACTGTTCTGTGATTCCACTAGTATGAGATATCCATATAAGACAAATTCCAAGGAGAATAAGATGGCCAGGGATTGAGGGTGGTGAGTGTTTAATGGTTACAGTTTCACTTCAGGAAAAGTAAAAGATTCTGAGATGTATGATGGGGAATTTTTTACAACATGAGTGCAGTTAATGCTATACAAATGCATACTTAAAATGACTCAAATGATAAATGTTGTTATATGTCTGTAAGCTCAATGAAAAAATGACACAAGAAACAACATGGAAAAGCACTGAAAACATTCTCAGTGAAAGAAACCACACAGAAAAAGCTACCCAGATCATAGTCATCTTATCACTTTATTTTTATTTTATTTATTTATTTATTTATTTTGTATTTATTTATTTTTTTACACGAACTCCCAAACATGAACCCCCCTCCCACCTCCCTGAACTATGTTGAATAGTAGCGGTGAAAGTGGACATCCTTGTCTTGTTCCTGACTTTAGGGGAAATGCTAAAACCATGAAGGTTTTTAGTATGATGGAAAGACCCAGTAATAGCTCCAGAAAACGAAAACAGCATTAGAATGGAGAAAGACATTTGCACAAAGCTTGGGCAGCTGATGAAAGTTGAACTGGTCCTATGGATAGGATTGTAATGTGGAAACAACAACTATCCCCCATTTTGGAGTTATGGGCTGGTTCCCCAGGAAAGTGCTCCTGTTTTGGGTAAAACACATCACAGTATTTGGTGTGAATGTAAAAAACTTTGTACCACTATTTAAAATTGAAGCATTTGAAATTTTACTAGAAAGTAAATTACTGTTCGATACAACCATATATGTCACATGCCAGAAAATCAGAGATGACATCGACCATTGCAATAGAGGCCAAGAGTTAACCAAACCAAATTCAACGAAAGTAGTGATGCTAATTGTCTTGCACTAGTCCACATCATATTAAAAGGCAGTGTACAAAGATCATATTAGTAGACACCACACCTTGGGTGCTGTGGATGACCCAAATGGAACTAAAACTATGAGATTTCTTAATTCTAGTTTTCCACATAACACTATACCAAAGCAATTTTCAGAACTAAAAAGCAAATTCATGGACTTGTCTGGCAGTCGTGTTTAAGATTGCACTTCCACTGCAGAGGGTACAGGTTTGATCCTTTGTCAGGGACCTAAGATCCAACATGTCGAACTGCAGGGCCAAAAATAAAAGGTCACCAAAGCAATGTACACATTCATGCAATCACTGCCCACATTTCCATGACATTTTTCACAGAAACAAAAGCAATCTTTACTTATGTGTGGCACCACAAAGGAACCAGAAGAGCCAAAGGGACCCTGAGAAAGCAGAATAGGCTGGAAGCATCTAGTAAAATAGTGCCACAGCTGCAGAAAACAGGGAGCTTCTCAAAAACATAAACACAGAGTTAACATACAACCCATCATTTCTTGTCCAGGTTATATATCCAAAATATTTAAAACCAAGAACAAGAACAGATATTTGAACCCCGTATTCATAGCAGCAACATTCATAGTAGCCCAAATGTGGAAGCAACACAAGTGTTCAACAGATGACGGGACAAGCACAATGTAGTATAAACACTATGGAGCATGATTAAACTTTTAAAAACAAGATAACTCTCACACATGCTATTGTGTGGATGAAACTTCAAGTTATTATGCCAAATGAAAGAAGCTTGACACAAAAGGAAAACTGTTTTATGATTCCACTAGTATGAGATATCCATATAAGACAAATTCCAAGTAGAATAAGATGGTCAGGGATTGAGAGTGGTGATGTTAAATGGTTACAGTTTCACTTCAGGAAAAGTAAAAGATTCTGGAGATGTATGATGGGGAATTTTTTACAACGTGAGTGCAGTTAATGCTATAAAAGTGCATACTTAAAATGACTCAAATGATAAATGCTGTTATATGTCTGTAAGCTCGATGAAAAAAAATGACTCATGGAACAACATGGAAAAGCACTAAACACATTCACAATGAAAAAAACCACACAGAAAAAGCTACCCAGATCATAGTCATCTTATCCCTTTAAATCCATGAAGGTTTTTAGTATGAGGGAAAGACACTGTGATAGCTCCAGAAAATGAAACTGCATTTCAAAGCTTGTGCAGCTGATGAAAGTTGAACTAGTCCTATGGATAGGATTGTAATGTGGAAACAACAATTATCCCCCATTTGGGGGTTATGGGCTGATTCCCCGGGAAAGTGCTCCTGTTTTGGGTAAAACACATCATAGCATTTGGTGTGAATGTAAAAATCTTTGTACCAGTATTTAAAATTGAAGCATTTGAAATTTTAGTAGAAAGTAAATTACTGTTCAATACAACCATGTATGTCACATGACAGAAAATCAAAGATGACATTGAACATTGCAATAGAGGCCAAGAGTTCACCAAACCAAATTCGATGAAAGTAGTGATGCTAATTGCCTTGTACTAGTCCACATCGTATTAAAAGACACTGTACAAAGAGCATATTAGTAGACACCACGCCTTGGGTGCTGTGGATGACCCAGATGTAACTAAAACTGAGAGATTTATTAATTCTAGTTTTCCATAGAACACTATACCAAAGCAATTTTCAGAACTAAAAAGCAAATTCATGGACTTGCCTCACAGTCCAGCGTTTAAGACTCTGCACTTCCACCGCAGGGCCTATGGGTTTGATCCTTTGTCAGGGACCTAAGATCCAACATGTCGAGCTGCAGGGCCAAAAATACAAAGTCAGTAGAACTGCAAGATCATTTGTGATTTCTCTATACTAATAATGAAGCAGAAATTAAGAAAATATTCACTTTTACAATTGCATTTCCCCCACCCACCCAGCTAAAAGTCTAGAAATCTAATCAAGGACTTGAAAGACCTGCAAGCTAAAAACTACAAGACAATGATCAAAGAAACTGAATGGACACAAGTGAAAAGATATCCCTTTGTGATGGGTGAAAATGCCATTAAAATATCCATGCTAACCAAAGCAATGACACATTCATACAATCACTGCCCGCATTTCCATGAGATTTTTCACAGAAACAAAAGCAATCTTTACATCTGTGTGGCACCACAAAGGAACCAGAAGAACCAAAGGGGCCCTGAGAAATCAGAATAAGCTGGAAGCATCTCTATCCCTGACTTCAATCTAGAGTATGCACCTAAAGTCACCACAAGACGTGCGGAATTGGCACAGAATGGGCACAGAGACAAGAGAGCTCAGAAGTAAACATACAGGTACACGATAATCAATTTAGAAGAAAGAAACAAAGAACATACACGCAGGAAAGGATGACTCCTCCCCACCCCCAATAAACTGTGCTGGGAAAAATAGAAACCACACACCAAGGAACAATACAGGACACCATCTTATACCACAGAGAAAAAATGACTAAAATCCATAACTTTCCACATCAGGTCCTAGCAGTCCTGGGTTCTCATAAGACAGACTTTCAGAAATAGCCACTCACAGAAAGCTTCTTCCCAATTTCCCTCACATTCTCCTTCTGCAGCACCTCCTCCTTGCAGGTCTTGAGCAAACTAGACTCCCATCAAACTTGAATGAACCCCACAATGTCCCCAAACTGAAGCCCCAGTTGGTCCTGAGGGGACCAGAGTCCTGTCAGCCTCAACTGAACCCCACAATGCCTGAAAAGTGAAGCCCAGGTGCATCCTGAGGAACTAGGCTCCCATCAACCTCAACTCAACCCCACCATGCCCCAAAACTGAAGCCCAAGTGGGTCCTGAGGAGACCAGATTCCATCAGCCTGAACTGAACCCCATAATGCCCCAAAACGGAAGACCCAGTGGGTTCTGAGGGCACAAGACTTCCATCCACCTGGGCTGAACCCCACCATGTCCCAAAGCTGAAACCACATGGGTCCTGTAGTGACCCATCTTCTGTCAGCCTGAATTGAACCTCTCACTGTCCTGAAGCTGANAAGTGGGTCCTGAGGAGACCAGATTCCATCAGCCTGAACTGAACCCCATAATGCCCCAAAACGGAAGACCCAGTGGGTTCTGAGGGCACAAGACTTCCATCCACCTGGGCTGAACCCCACCATGTCCCAAAGCTGAAACCACATGGGTCCTGTAGTGACCCATCTTCTGTCAGCCTGAATTGAACCTCTCACTGTCCTGAAGCTGAAGCCTCAGCAGGTCCTCAGGAGCCCAGAGTCCTGTCAGTGGCCACCCACAGCCGCTGGAAGTGCTCCAGCAGAGCAGGGAATTCCACTTGGAGGAGGGGAATGTCAGGGAGGCGGATCTGCGTTATCATGGACAGGCATGATCAAGCAGGCTTGCAGGGGCCAGGACAAGGGTGAAGGAGGCAAGCTCCAGCTCCAAGGATTGTATAAGTCCCCACTTTTTGAGACTGCATGACCTACATGATCCAGACTTTGCAAAGAGGAAACTGAATTACAGAGGCAAAAGGAGCAGGAGATGATGTAAAATATGAACGTTTTCTCTTCAGATTCAGGAACATGAAGGCCTCCCAGGTTCCCAGTTCCTTGTGCCCTAGTGACTGTGAGCTCCTCCTTCAGGGCATATGACCAAGCCCCACACTACGTCCGTCGATATCTACAGCTCTGGCCCAAGCCTAACCCCTCCACCAGGCCCTGACGAAGCTCCCTGCACCCATAGTGCATCTCACATCCCACCCCAACGTAGTCTTTTTGAAGCCTGAATAAGGGCATGCCCCTCTTCTCCCTTTGATTTCCCTAGCCTGATGAAGCCAGGCCTGCATCCCTTCCAGGTGACTCCAAGGACCTCATTCTCTCCAGACTCCATGTGTGTGGACACGGTCTGCACCTGTCTATAGGGGCCTGTGGTGATCTCCTAAAATGAGGGTTATTTGATACAGGGAGATTGGGGTGAATTGTGGCCACCAAAGATGTGTCCCCAGAGAACAGTGCCATATCTTGGAAAAGGGTCTTTGTAGATGTAGTTAAGGGTATCAAGGTGAGGTCATCTAGGATTAGGGTGACCTTCAATCCAGCTGACAGAGTCCTTCAAAGAGACGAAAGAGGACACAGAGGAGAAGCCTTTGAAAGGCAGAGGCAGAGATAGGAGGGGAGGGGGCAACAATCCCAGGGATCCCTGGAGCCCCTGAAGCTGGAAAACGCAGGAAGGACCCTATCCTGGAACCTCTGGAGGGACCTCAGCCCTCTGCCACCTTGATCTCAGGTGTCTGTTCTCCAGGAGTGGGGGAGGATGAATTTATGTTGTTTTAACCCACCCAGCTTGTGATCATTTGTTAGAGAAGCCACAGAGTAGCCACACAGTCATGCTCTTTAGAATCCTACAAGTGTGGATATTACTAAAGGCAGGTGGAGGGTGGTTTACAGAAGCTTAGAGTCAGCACTGGGTCCTCAGAAATGCTAAAGCAGTAGCTGGACGTCAGAATGTTGAGGGGCCAAGTCTGAAGCCTGTCACTCTGGGTACTGCCTGCACACACCTCCTCAGGTTCTTACACTGGTACATGTGGTGTAACATCTCAGTTCTGACTGAGGATATTTTCTTATCACTGTTCCTATTGCTAATTAAGAATTCACTAGTTAGACAGGTAAAAACCCAATTAGGATGCTTACTCCAGGGATGAGCAATTCTGAGGATGATCAGCAGTGGGGACTTATACATGCCAAGCCAGCAGCCCTTTCACACTCCCTGTCCACTCCCCTCCCAATGAGGGTCTTCAGTCGGTAGCTGGGAGACCCCATGAAGTCATCTCTAAGCAAACGCTTGCTGGCCCCCAGGCTAGCCACTCCCGAACCCCATCCACACTTCCCAGGTAAAACACCTGAATATGTGCAAAGACCTCACAGGATGGAGAAAAAGAATTGGAATCCCTCCAGTGACAGCACGCTTACCGAGTTGGCTCCTGTAGGTCAGGCAGGATGGTCTTGGCCTGGGTGATCTTCTGAAAGCTTTCCACTTTCCTACCTGAGTTACTCCTGTCCTGCTCCCACTGCCTCTTTTCTTGCTTCCTCACCTCTGCCTGAAACAATTTCCAATAAACAGCAGGAGCAGGTGACACAGCCCATCCTTAGCAAGTAACAACCTAGCACCTTTGGAAGAAGGTCCAGGAGAGCCTGCTGGGAAAAATAGAAACCACACACCAAAGAACAATACAGGACACCATTTTATACCACAGAGAAAAAATGACTAAAATCCCATAACTTTCCACATCAAGCCCTAACAGTCCTGAGTTTTTGTAAGACAGACTTTCAGCAACGGCCACACACAGAAAGCTTCTTCCCAATTTCCCTCACATTTTCCTTCTGCAGCACCACCTCTTTGCAGGTCTTGAGGAAACTAGACTCCCATTAGACTCAACTGAACCCCAAAATGTCCCAAAACTGAAGCCCCAGCGGGTCCTGAGGAGACCAGAGTCCTGTCAGCCTCAACTGAACCCCACAATGCCTGAAAAGTGAAGCCCAGGTGGGTCCTGAGGAACTAGGCTCCCATCAGCCTCAAATGAACCCCACCATTCCCCCAAACTGAAGCCCAAGTGTGTCCTGAGGAGACCAGATTCCATCAGCCTGAACTGAACCCCACAATGCCCCAAAACAGAAGCCCCGGTGGGTTCTGAGGGGACAAGACTTCCATCCACCTGGGCTGAACCCCACCATGTCCCAAAGCTGAAACCACATGGGTCCTGTAGTGATCCATCTCCTGTCAGCCTGAATTGAACCTCACACTGTCCTGAAGCTGAAGCCTCAGCGGGTCCTCAGGAGCCCAGATTCCTGTTAGTGGCCACCCACAGCCGCTGGAAGTGCTCCAGCAGAGCAGGGAGTTCCACTTGAAGAGGGGGAGTGTCAGGGAGGCGGATCTGCATTATCATGGACAGGCATGATCAAACAGGCTTACAGGGGCCAGGACAAAGGTGAAGGAGGCAAGCTCCAGCTCCAAGTATTGTAAGTCCCCACTTTCTGAGACTATATGACCTACATGATCCAGACTTTGCAAGGAGGAAACTGAGTTACAGAGGCAGAAGGAGCAGGAGGTGATGTAAAATTTGAATGTTTCCTCTTCAGGTTCAGGAACACTAAGGCCTCCAAGGTTCCCAGTTCTTTGTGCCCTAGTGACTGAGAGCTCCTCTTTCAGGGAGTATGGCCAACACCTACACTATGTCCCTTGACATCCACAGCCCTGGCCCAAGCCTAACCCCTCCATCAGGTCCTGATGAAGCTCCCTGCCCCCACAGTGCATCTCACCACCCCAACATAGTTCTTTTGAAGCCTGAATAAGGCAGGCCCCTCTTCTCCCTGTGATTTCCCTAGCCTGATGAAGCCAGGCCTGCATCCGTTCCAGGTGACTCCAAAGGCCTCATTCTCTCCAGACTCCATGTGTGTGGCCACTGTCTGCACTCATCTATATGGGCCTGTGGTGATCTCCTAAAATGAGGGTTATTTGATACACGGAGATTGGGGTAAATTGTGGCCACCAAAGATGTGTCCCCACAGAATAGTGCCATATCTGGGAAAAGGGTCTTTGTAGATATAGTTAAGGGTATTAAGGTAAGGTCATCTAGGGTTAGGGTGACCTTCAATCCAACTGACAGAGTCCTTCAAAGAGACAAAAGAGGACACAGAGGAGAAGCCTTTTAAAGGCATAGGCAGAGATGTGATGGAGGAGGCAAGAAGCCCAGGGACCCCCAGAGCCCCTGAAGCTGGAAAAGGCAGGAAGGACTCTATCCTGGAGCCTCTGGAGGGACCTCAGCCCTCTGCCACCTTGATCTCAGGTGTCTGGTCTCCAGGAGTGGGGGAGGATGAATTTATGTTGTTTTAACCCACCCAGCTTGTGATCATTTGTTAGAGAAGCCACAGAGCAGCCACACAGTCGTGCTGTTTAGAACCCTAGAAGTGTGGATATTACTAAAGGCAGGTGAAGGGTGGTTTACAGAACCTTAGAATCAGCACTGGGTCCTCAGAAATGCTAAAGTGGTAGCTGGACATCAGAATGTTGAGGGGCCAAGTCTGAAGCCTGTCTCTATGGGTATTGGCTGCACACACCTCCTCAGGTT
Source organism: Oreotragus oreotragus (assembly GCA_006410675.1). Classification (NCBI taxonomy): domain Eukaryota; kingdom Metazoa; phylum Chordata; class Mammalia; order Artiodactyla; family Bovidae; genus Oreotragus; species Oreotragus oreotragus. Next base: position 186,277 of record SJYX01013071.1, on the reverse strand, counting down.
CTTACACTGGTACATGTGGTGTAACATCTCAGTCCTGACTGAGGATATTTTCTGATCATTGTTCATATTGCTAATTAAGAATTCACTAGTTACACAGGTTAAAACCCAATTAGGATGCTTGCTCCAGGGATGAGCAATTCTGAATATGGTCAGCAGTGGGAACTTATGCATGCAAAGCCAGCAGCCCTTCCACACTCCCTGCCCACTCCCCTCCCAATGAGGGTTTTTAGTGGGTAGCTGGGAGACCCCATGAAGTCATCTCTAAGTAAACGCTGGCTGACCCCCCGGCTAGCCACTCCTGAACCCCATCCACACTTCCCAGGTAAAACACCTGAATATGTGCAAAGACCTCACAGGATGGAGAAAAGTAATTGAAACCCCTCCAGTGACAGCACGCTTACTGAATTGGCTCCTGTAGGTCAGGCAGAATGGTCTTGGCCTGGGTAACCTTCTGAAATGTTTCCACTTTCCTACCTGAGTTACTCCTGTCCTGCTCCCACTGCCTCTTTTCTTGCTTCCTTACCTCTGCCTGAAACAATTTCCAATAGCAGGAGCAGGCAACACAGCCCATCCTTAGCAAGTGACAGCCTAGCACCTCCTGAAGCTCCAGCAGAGCCCCACACAGACCAGATCCCCTGAAATGCCATGGCCCCTCATTCTCTCTCATCAAACCGGTGCTGCAATGTCTAAGCACAAAAGATGGCATCAAGCACAGCTGCAGGCACTTGAGTAGGTATATATCACTTCAACCCATGTGCATGTGCAAAGGGCAGGCCAGCCAGGTCAGCCAATCATTGCCCATTTGGGCTTGTGGTTTCAGAAAATGGGCCTCATTGTGCTGGCCAAGGTTCCAGGAGCACCTTTGGGTCCTGAGGGTGAGGATGGATATGGGGCTGTAGCTCTGATTTGTTTTCTAATCATTTTATCTGGCCCACAACTGTGAGAGAATTTCAGGAAAGACTTCTTCTAATGAGAGAGACCCAGGAATCAGGGACAGGAGGGGTTGTGGATGGAGACAGGCTCAGTCCCCAGGTGCAATGGAAACCTCTGGAAAACCTGCTGGAAGGAAGCTGCACACAGTGAAGCCCAGGGTCTCAGACCTGTTCAGAACCTGCTGTTTGTTACCTCAGGCCCTAGTCTGAGGGGCTCAAGGTCAGATCTGTCCAACAGAGGGGCTAGGGGTGCTCTACCATGTGGAAATTGTGGACAGTTCCTGGATGCTTAGCCCTGTGGGATAACTGCCCAGCTGAACCCCATATCCTGGGAGGTGCCTGCCCATAAGAATCCCGTGCTTCTGGGAGGTGCGAGTGAACTCTGTGCAGTCATCACAGAGTAGCTTAGTAACTCTCACGTGGGCAGTGCTTGGATTAGATGAGAACAAGTACATGTTGGGGGACTTCCCCTGAAACACACCCAGGCCCATCCAGAGTGAAGAGGTCAGTTGCGGGGTACTGGTTGCTGTGCTGGTGTGGGACACTTCATGGGTACCTCTTGTTTCTTCCACATGATACTAGAGAGGCCTCTCCAGAACAGAGAAGACAGCCTGCCCAGGAACAGTGGAAGGTCCTGGTGACCAGGCATGGGACATGAGAGGGAAGGACCAGACCAAGAGGGCCTTTCTGCTCTGAGTTGGGAGTGGACAACGAATGGTGAGTGTGATCCAGGAAAGTGGCCCTGGTGATGGAAGACTTGTTAAAACAATCTGAGTACGAGTTGGAAAAGAATTTCCAGACATAGAGTGTCTCAGAAGGGAGTGAATTTTTATTAAGAACAAAGAGCAGAGATAAAGTGGGAACTGTGAGCACAGCAGGGCAACCTGCTTACAGACGAATGAAAGTTGACAGCTTTCGTGGCTTCAAGACAAAGAAAATTCCTGCTGGAAGGTTGATGTTAGGTGATTGGTTGGGGCACCATAGGGTGTTTACTGGAGTGGGCATCTTTGCCTGGTAGGGAGTTAGGAAGCTTGTTCATGATGATCAGGGGCTTTTGGCAACAGTTGCAAAGGGACTCAGTCAGATTCACAGGTGACCTTGGTTCTAGGCTCCATTCCTGTGGCCTTGGTATGAGGTCTCCCAGCTGTGGCCTTGGAGAAGGACTCACGTCAACAAGACTCACCCTTCAGAGTAAAAGTTCTGCCACGTTATCTCTGTAGGAGAGATCCAGTGATCCTAGGTCTGTTCGTAAAATTCTTGGATATCGCAGGGACACAGTGTTACAGTGTTACTGAAACTTGTTGGCAGAATTAGCATTTTCTCTGTGTTGGTGCTAAAAGAGTGTGGGCTGGCAGCTGCCTGATAATCCGTTCAAATGATGTTTTCCTACTTATGACATCAGTAGGTTCGGTCAAACTTTTTTGATTTCTTGTGTAAGCAGGCAGCTTGCAACTCCTTGCTACAGGATTATTTCCATTAGAATGTCAACTAATAAAGGTAACAACAGTAAGGAACTCAGCACTCAGACAATTTCCCAAGCCTGTTTCCTCAGGGGCAGACCCAATATGAGCTAGGAATGGGCTCACAAGACTCAGAAAATGCAGGGAAATATACTGCCTATGACCCTGGAAATTAGGGCCTCTTACAAACCTGGAGTTCTCACATCTTTGAATCTAGACAGTTGCTGATAGATAGATGTCTGAAAAACACTCTGNGCAGACCCAATATGAGCTAGGAATGGGCTCACAAGACTCAGAAAATGCAGGGAAATATACTGCCTATGACCCTGGAAATTAGGGCCTCTTACAAACCTGGAGTTCTCACATCTTTGAATCTAGACAGTTGCTGATAGATAGATGTCTGAAAAACACTCTGTTTTTATGCCTTTCATTCATCTGGGAAGTGGGGTTACCCTGAGGACTATGGATGTGTGATTCCAAGTGCAGATTTAGGACAGGGTGCTCTCCCTGGAGACTGTGGACATGTGATCCAAGATGCATGCTTTAGGAGGGGGTCACCATAAACACTGTGAATGTGCTACTCCAGGTATAGTGTATAGGAAGTGAGGTTACCCTGCCAATTGTGGACAAGTTTCCACAGGGGCAGGATCTGAGGGATGGGGTCATCCCAGAGACTATGCCTGTATGACCCCAGGTACAGTGTCTGCAGAGATGTGTCACCCTAGAGACTGTGCAGTGTGACCCTAGGTGCAGGATCTTGTTGGTGGGGTAAGCCTGGAGACTCTGTGACTCAAGGTGCAGGTTATGGGGAGGATCTCACCCAAGAGACTGTGGACATATGACCCCAGATACATGGTCAGTGAGATGAGGTCACCCTGGAGACTGTGAATATGTTACCTAAGGTCAAGGTTCTGGGAGGGGTTTACCCTGGAGACTGTGGTTATGAGAACCCAGAGGTAGGGTCTGTAAGGTTAGATCATCTCAAGACTGTGGTCCTGATACCCCAGACCAGGGTCAGTGAAGTTGGGTCACCCTGAAAAATGTAGACGTGTGACCCCAAGTATACAATCTGGGGAACATTATTGCCCTGGAGACTGTAGACATGTGGACACCAGGTGCACGGTCTGACAGGGGCTGTCTCAATGGAGACTGTGGACATATGACCCCAGGTGCAGGGACTGGGAGGGGTGTCAAGCTGGATACTGTGGACCTGTTAACCAAGGTGCAGGGTCTGGATGGAGTCACATAGGAGACTTTGGATATGTGAACCCAGGTGCAGGGTCTGGATAGGGTCACATAAAAAACTTTGGATATGTGACTCCTGGTACAGTGTCTGGGAAGGGTGTCACCCTGGAGACTATTAACGTGTGACTCCAGGTGCAGGGTGTGTGAGAGGGGTCACCTTTGAGACTGGACGTGTGACCAAAGGTACATGGTCTGGTGGGGGGGAATCACTCTGATGAGTGTAGACAAGTGACACTAGGGACAGGGCCTGGGAGGAGGGGTCACCCTGGGGGGTCTGGACCTGTGATCCCAAGTGCTGGGTCACAGAGGGGGCTCACTCTGGGAGACATGGAGGTGTGTTCCCAGGTACAGGGTCAGGGAGGGTGTCAGCCTGGAAACTGCAGATATTTGACCCCAGGTACAGGGTCTGGTAGGGCGGTAACACTGGAGACTGTGCATGGGTGACACCAGGTTCAGGATCTGGGTGGGGATGTCATCCTGGATATTTTGTAACTGTGACCTCAGGTACAGGGTGTGAACGGTGTCCTCTGGAGATGGCAGATATTTGACCCAAGGTACAGTGTCTGGGTGGGGGTTCACATTTGAGACTGTGGACATGTGACCCAGGTACAAGGTCTGGGAAATGACAGCACCCCGGAGACTATGGACATGTGTCACCAGGTATTGGGTCTGCAAGAATTCAAACGGTAGAGACTAGATATGTGACCCCCAAATACAGTGTCTGGGAGAGGTCACCCTGGAGCCTGAACACATATGATCTCAGATACAGGATCTGGGAGGGTGTCATCTTAGAAAATGTGGACATGTAACACAAGAGTAGGGTCTGGGAGGGAAGCTCACAATGGAAACTGTGGCCATGTCATCCCAGGTGCTTGGACTGATGTGGTAGTGTCACCCTGAACTCTGTGGACTGTATCCACAGGTATGGGTCGGGGGTGGGTTGTCACCCTGGAGACTGTAAATGTGACCAGAGGTTCAGTCTGGGAGTGGTGGTCACCATGGAGAAAATGTACATATGACCAGAGGTAAAAAGTTCCAGTGAGGTGGGGTCACCATGGAGAATGTGGATGTGTGACCCCAGGTGTAGGGTCTGGCAGAGGCGGTTACCATGGAAACTGGAAATATGACCCCAGGCACAGGGTCTGGGTGGGGTGTCACCAAGGAGACTGTGGACATTTGAATCCAGGTGCTTGTATTTCAAAGGGGTGACCCTTTAGCCTGAGGATGTGTGACCCCAGGTGAAAGGTCTGGGAGTAAGGATCACCCTAGACTGTGGTCATCTAACACCATGTGCAGGGTCTGGAGAGAGGGCCCTCTGTGGAGACTGTGGACATGTGACCCCAGGTGCAGTTTCTGTGAGTTGATTTCTCCCTGGAGAAAGTGGACGGGTGACCCAAAATGCAGTGTCTAGGGTAGAGGCTGATGCTGGATCCTGTGGATGTGTAAAGCCAGGTGAAGTGTCTGGGAGATGGGTTCACTGTGGAGACTGTGGACATGTGAACCTCAGTGCAGGGTCTGGGAGAGTGTTCAGCCTGGAGACTATGGACATGTGACACTAGGAATAGGGTCTATGAAGGGTTTCATCAGGGAAACTGTGGCCATGTGATACCAGGTAAAGGATCTGATGTGGGGTGTGAACATGGAGACTATGGTCATATAACCCCTGATGCAGGGGAGAAAGGAGTCACCCTGGAAACTGTGGGTTTGTGATCCCAGGCCCATGATCTGAGAAGGATTCATCATGGAGACTATGAACCTGAAATTCCAGGTATATTGTCTGGGAGGTGGGGTTACCATGCAGACTGTGTGCAAGTGTTTCTGGTTACTGGGTCTGGGTGGTGGGATCTCCCTGAGGACTACGAATGTGTAACCCAAAATGCAGGGTCTGGGGAGGGTGCTCTCCATGCATACTGTGGATGTGTGATCCCAGATGCAGGATCTGGGATGTGGGGTCACTCTAGGGATTGTGGACATGTTACATCAGGTGAATGGTCTGGGAGGGGGTTACCCTGGAGACTCTGAACATGTTACCCTAAGTGCAGGGACTGGGAGGTGGTGTCACAGGACACTGTGGTCATGAGACCTCAGGTATGGAGTCTGGATCTTGGCTCATACTAGAGACTGTGGACATGTGATCCCATGTATGTGGTATGGGAGGGATTTACCCTGCATACTACAGAAATTTGACCCCAGGTACATGATCAGGAGGGGGTTACCCTGGAGACTGTTTATGTGTGACCCCACATGCAGTTTCTGGGAGGTGGAGTCACATTTCAGACTGTAGACATGTGACCCTGGTCCAGGGTGTGGGAGGCGGGTCACCCTGGATCTGGTCGACATGGGACCTTAGGTGCAGGGTCTGGGAAGATATGTCACACTGGGCACTGTGGTCATGTGACACCAGGTATAGTCTGCAAGTGGTCTCATCCTGGAGACTGTTTATGTGTGACACCAGGTGCAGGGTCTGGGAGGTGGGTCACCCTTTAGACTCTAGACATGCGACCCCAAGTACAAGGTCTGGAAGTGGAGTTACTCTGGGGCCAGTGGACATGTGACTCAAGTTCCCAGGTCTGGGGAGGGGTCACACCAAGGAGACTGTGGATGTGTAACTACACATACAGGCTCTGGGAGGGTGTCACCCAGATGAATGTGGACTTGTGAACCTGGTAAGGTGTAGTCACCCTGGAGACTGTGGACATGTGAACCCAAGTGTGGGGCTAAGCAGTGTCAACAAGAATTTTGACATGTGACCCCAGGTGCAGGTACTTTGAAGCAGTCAACATGGAGCCTATGGATGTGTGAACCCAGGGCAAGGATCTGGGAGGTGAGACTGGACATGTGACCCCAGGTACAGAGTCTTGAGGTGGGTTCACTTTGGAAACTGTAGATATGTGACCCCAGGTTCAGGGTCTTGGAAGACATTCACCCTGCAGAATGTGGACATGTGATCCCATGTACAGGGTCTGCAAAGGTGTTCACCAGGGAGACTGGCCATATGACACCTGGTATAGTATCTGAAGAGGGATGTCAGCATGGAGACAGTGAACATGTACACCAGGTGCTTGNGGTCTTGGAAGACATTCACCCTGCAGAATGTGGACATGTGATCCCATGTACAGGGTCTGCAAAGGTGTTCACCAGGGAGACTGGCCATATGACACCTGGTATAGTATCTGAAGAGGGATGTCAGCATGGAGACAGTGAACATGTACACCAGGTGCTTGGATGTGGGCTGTGGTCACCCTCAAGACTGTGCATGTGTGACCCAGTGTCAGTGTCTGGGATGTTTGTCACCCGGAGATGGTGCACCTTTGACTTCAGGTACAGGTTCTGGGCGGTGCTTTCACCCTCGGGACTGGGGACATGTGACAGCAGGTACAGGGTATGAGTGATGGGGTCACCCTATGGACTATGGACATGTGATCCCATGTGTAGGGTCTGGAAGAGGGGCCTCTGTAGAGACTTGTGGATGTCTTACCCTTGATGCAGGGTCTGGGAGGAGGTCATCATGAACACTGTGGATCTCTGACCCCAAGTATTGGGACTTGGAGGCAGGGTCACCCTGGAGACTGTGGACATGTGACCCCAAGTACAGCACCTGGGAAGTGGGGTCAGCATGGGTAATGTGGACGTTTGACCCAAATTGTAGGGTCTGGGGAGAGGGCAAACCCTGAAGGTTTGATATGTGATTCTAGTTGCATGGTCTGGGAGAGTGTCACCTTGGAGATTTTGGATGTGTGACTCCACATATAGGGGATAGGAGGTGGGGTCACACTTTAGACTGTAGACATATGACCCTGGTCCAGAGTCAAATTCTGGATATTGTGAACATAGGATCCCAGGTAAATTGTTTGGGAACTGGGTCACTGTGGAGACTGTGAACATGTGACCCCAGGTGCAGGGTCTTGGAAGGGGGTCACCCTGGAGACTGTACTTGTGACCCCAGGTACAGTTTCTGGGAGAGTGTCACCCTAGACTGTGGACATGTGACCCCAAGTGCAGGGTTTGGGAGAGGGGTCATCTTGTTGACTGGACATATGTCACCAGGTGCAGCTTATGGGCAGGAGGGACACCCTGGATATTGTCGAAGTGTGACCCCAGGCACAGGATCTGGGCATTCCCTCATAGCTCAAAAGTTCCCCCCATAGCTCACTCGGTAAAGAATCTACCTGCAATGCAGGGGACCCAGGTTTGATTCCTGGGCTGAGAAGATTTCCTGGAGAAGGAAATGGCAACCCACTCCAATATTCTTGCCTGAAAAATCCATGGATAGAGGAACCTCGCTGACTACAGTCCATGGGGTCACAAGAGTTGGACACGACTTAGTGACTAAAACACCACCATTAAGGACTATTAAAGGGTGAGAGTTTGGCAAATAGAAAATAAATAGACATGGTCTGGGGGAGGGGGTCACCTTGGAGACTGTGTATGTGTGACCCCAGGTACAGTGTTTGGAAAGGGGGTCATCCTGGTGATTGTGGACATGCGAGCCCAGGTAAAGGGTGTAAAAGGAGGGTCACGATGACCCCAGGTACAAGGTAGGTGCTGTGAGGTCACCGTGGAGACTGTGGACATGACTGTAGGTGTAGGGTCTGGGAGGGGTTTACCTCGGAGACTGTGGACAAATGACACAATGTGTAAGGTCTGGATATGGGGATTACCCTGGAAACTGGAAATGTGACTCCAGGTACACAGTCTGGTAGGTGAGGTAATCATGGAGACTGTGAATTTGTGACAAAATGTATACGGCCTGAGAGTGGTTAACCCTGAGACTATGTACAGGTGACCACAGATGTATGTTTGTGAGAGAGTGTAAGAGTGTGTGAGGGTATGAGAGGAAATGTAAGAGTGCAAGGGAGTGTAAGAGTATTTAAGATTATGTGAGGGAGAATGAGAGTGCATGAGGGCATGTGAGAGACTGTAAGAGTGTGCAAGAGTGTGTAAGAGTGTGCAAGGATGTGCAGGGCAGTGTAAGAATGAAAGTAAACGTGTGTGACAGTGTATGATGGAGTGAAAGAGTGTGTGAGGGTGTGTGAGGGAGATTCAGAGCATGTGAGGGAATGTAATAGTGTGCAATGATGTATGAGGGTGTGTAAGAGTTTTCAAGGGTGTGTGGGGGAGTGTTAGAGTGTGTGAGGATTGCAATGGAATGTAAAAGTATGCAAGGGTGTGCAAGAGAGTATAAGAGCATGAGAGGGAGTGTAAGAGTGTGCAAGGGTGTGTGAAGGAGTATAAGTTTGTCAGGTTGTGCCACAGAGTGTAAGAGAATCAAGGGAGTGTAAGAGTGTGTGAGGATGTCTGATGAAGTGTAAGGGTGAGCAAGGGTGTGCAGTTCAATTCAGTTCTGTCGCTCAGTCGTATCCAACTCTTTGCGACCCCATGAATCTCAGCACGCCAGGCCTCCCTGTTCATCACCATCTCCCGGAGTTTGTGAGACAGTGTAGTAGCATGTGAGAATGTAAGAGTGTGGAATGGTGTGCAAGGGACTGGAAGAGCATGTGAAGGAGTGTAAGAGTGTGTGAGGGTCTGCAAGGGAGTACAAGAGTGTGTGAGGATGTGTGAGAGAGTGTAAGAGTGTGCTAGGGTGTGAGATGGAATGTAAGAGTGTGAGAGAATGTTCCAGGGAGTTTAAGAGAGATCCCAGGTGAGGAGTATTTTTGGAGTCACTTGGAACTAGTGGTCGTTTCAGGGATTATAAGAACATGGGAGGCAGTATAAGAATGTGTGAAGGTGTGCAAGGACTGTAAGACAGTGAACAAGGCAGTGAAAGTGTGTGAGGTGTGCAAAGAAATATGAGTGTGTGAGGGTATTCAATGGAGTGTGAGAGTGTGCAAGGGCGTGAGAAGAAGTGTAAGAGTGAGTGACAGTGTGTTACCTGAATGGTCTAGCGGTTTTCCCTACTTTCTTCAATTTAAGTCTGAATTTGGCAATAAGGAGTTCATGATCTGAGCCACAGTCAGCTCCCAGTCTGGTTTTTGCTGACTGTATAGAGCTTCTCCATCTCTGGCTGCAAAGAATATAATCAGTCTGATTTCAGTGTTCTCCATCTGGTGATGTCCATGCGTAGAGTCTTCTCTTGTGTTGTTGGAAGAAGGTATTTGCTATGATCAGTGCGTTCTCTTGGCAAAACTCTATTAGCCTTTGCCCTGCTTCATTCTCTACTCCAAGGCCAAATTTGCCTGTTACTCCAGGTATTTCTTGACTTCCTACTTTTGCATTCCAGTCCCCTATAATGAAAAGGACATTGGGTGTTAGTTCTAGAACGTCTTGTAGATCTTCATAGAACCGTTCAACTTCAGCTTCTTCAGCATTACTGGTTGGGGCATAGACTTGGATTACTGTGATACTGAATGGTTTGCCTTGGAAATGAACAGAGATCATGCTGTCATTTTTGAGACTGCATCCAAGTACTGCATTTCAGACTCTTTTGTTGACCATGATGGCTACTCCATTTCTTTAAGGGATTCCTGCCCGCAGTAGTAGATATAATGGTCATTGAGTTAAATTCACCCATGCTGGTCCATTTTAGTTCGCTGATTCCTAGAATGCCGACTTTCACCCTTGCCATCTCCTGTTTGACCACTTTCAATTTGCCTTGATTCATGGACCTAACATTCCAGGTTCCTATGCAATATTGCTCTTTACAGCATTGGACCTTGCTTCTATCATCAGTCACATCCACAACTGGGTATTGTTTTTGCTTTGGCTCCGTCCCTTCATCCTTTCTGGAGTTATTTCTCCACTGGTCTTCAGTAGTGTATTGGGCACCTACCCACCTGGGAAGTTCATCTTTCATTGTCCTATATTTTTGTCTTTTCATACTGTTCATGGGGTTCTCAAGTCAAGAATACTGAAGCGGTTTGCCATTCCCTTCTCCAGTGGACCACATTCTGTCAGACCTCTCCACCATGTTGGAATCAAGATTGCCGGGAGAAATATCAACAACCTCAGATATGCAGATGACACCACCCTTATGGCAGAAAGTGAAGAGGAACTAAAAAGCCTCTTGACAAAAGTGAAAGTGGAGAGTGAAAAAGTTGGCTTAAAGCTCAACATTCAGAAAACTACGATTATGGCATCTGGCCCCATCACTTCATGGGAAATAGATGGGGAAACAGTGGAAACAGTGTCAGACTTTATTTTTGGGGGCTCCAAAATCACTGCAGATGGTGACTGCAGCCATGAAATTAAAAGATGCTTACTCCTTGGAAGAAAAGTTATGACCAACCTAGATAGCATATTGAAAAGCAGAGACATTATTTTGCCAACAAAGGTCCATCTAGTCAAGGCTATGGTTTTTGCAATAGTCATGTATGGATGTGAGAGTTGTACTGTGAAGAAAGCTGAGTGCAGAATAATCGATGCTTTTGAACTGTGGTGTTGGAGAAAACTCTTGAGAGTCCCTTGGACTGCAAGGAGATCCAACCAGTCCATTCTGAAGGAGATCAACCCTGGGATTTCTTTGGAAGGAATGATGCTAAAGCTGAAATTCTAGTACTTTGGCCACCTCATGAGAAGAGTTGACTCATTGGAAAAGACTCTGATGCTGGGAGGGATTGGGGGCAGGAGGAGAAGGGGACAGCAGAGGATGAGATGGCTGGATGGCATCACTGACTCAATGGATGTGAGTTTGAGTGAACTCCAGGAGATGGTGATGGACAGGGAGGCCTGGGGTGCTGTGATACATGGGGTGGCAAAGAGTCAGACACAACTGAGAAACTGAACTGAACTGAACTGATATGTCTATTTTTGTTATTTCTAATCTAAAATAAATAAACCAGATATTACAAATCTTTCCTGGTTCAAGTTGTCATCTTTAACATTCTTTTAACTATCATGCCCTTCAATTTAAGTCCTATGTTGACTCTAGAGAATACATTGTATCTTATGATTATCCATGTTCAAAATGTTCAATAGATCTTCATTGCCAATGTGATAGTAAAATGTTTTGTTTCAAAGTACTTTACAGGAGAGGCAGTCCTAAGATGGTGGAGGAAACGGACAGGGAGACCACTTTCTCCCTCACAAATTCATCAAAAGAACATTCCAACGCTGAGTAAATTCCACAAAACAACTTCTGAATACTGGCAGAGGACATCAGGCACCCAGAAAAGTAGATCATTGGCTTCAAAAACAAGTAGGAAGAAATATAAAAGACAAAAAAAAAAAGAGAGACAAATGAGATAGGGAGGGAGCTCTGTCCCAGGAAGGGAGTCCCATCCCGGGAAGAGACTCTTAAGAAGAGAGGTTTCCAAACACCAGGAAACATTCTCACTGCCAAGTCAGTGGCGAGCCTTGGAAGCACAGAGGGCAACATAACAGGAAGGAAAAATAAATAAATAATTAAAACCAACAGATTAGGAGTCCAACAGTAACTCCCCCAGCGGAAAAGCAGCACAGATGCCTGCATCTGCCACTAGCAAGTGGGGCTGGGCAGGGAGGCATGGGAGGCCAGGCTGCAGTGCTTTTTAGGAATCGTGCCACAGGAGGCGGGGGCTGCAATGCTTTTTTTTTTGAGAATTGGGCCAGAACGCTCCGCATGTAACCAGAGTGAACTAACTTGGACTAGCAAACCAGACTGTGGGATAGCTACCACGCGAAACACTCGAACATAAGACACAGCCAGTACCGCGCACAGAACAAAGGATGGAATGGAAATAGCCGGCTGCAGAACATTCCCCTCCAGTGACAGGTGACAGGAAGCCAGAGCCTTAAGGGCTGGAAGGGTGCAATCACAGCCCAAGAGAGACATTTCCTACCAAAATGCAAGCAGGCTTCTTTGCTAACTAAGACTTCTGGGGGTTCTGGATAGTCATCACCCACCTGAGAAGGAACACCAGCGGTACTCCCAGAAAACTGAGCAGCAGAGACAGGAAAGGCGATAAGTTGCAGCGACCCTGCTCGCCAAATATCTGAGCTACTCGGACCTGGGAGTCCCAATGGAATCTGTGCCTCTGAGGGCTACCTTAGCACCGAGCCTTAGCGGCTTAGACCGAGGAGGTGCATGCAGCCTAGGGCCGGCCTCAGATGGTTTCTGGCAGAGCAAATTACAGCCTGAGCGGTATGTGCCACTAGCAGGAGCAGGCCCAGCTGGGCTGAGACACTGCGAACACACGCCAATGTTATTTCCTTGCAGTGTCCCTCCCTTCCCACAGTGCGACTGAACAAGTGAGCCTAAAAAAAAATGTCCACCACCGCCTCACCTGTGTCAGGGTGG
>SJYX01013071.1:153999-173410 GCA_006410675.1 Oreotragus oreotragus | reverse complement strand
CTGCAGATGGTGACTGCAGCCATGAAATTAAAAGACGCTTACTCCTTGGAAGAAAAGTTATGACCAACCTAGATAGTATGTTCAAAAGCAGAGACATTACTTTGCCAACTAAGGTCCATCTAGTCAAGGCTATGGTTTTTCCAGTGGTCATGTATGGATGTGAAAGTTGGACTGTGAAGAAGGCTGAGCGCTGAAGAATTGATGTTTTTGAACTGTGGTGTTGGAGAAGACGCTTGAGAGTCCCTTGGACTGCAAGGAGATCCAACCAGTCCATTCTGAAGGAGATCAACCCTGGGATTTCTTTGGAAGGAATGATGCTAAAGCTGAAATTCGAGTACTTTGGCCACCTCATGAGAAGAGTTGACTCATTGGAAAAGACTCTGATGCTGGGAGGGATTGGGGACAGGAGGAGAAGGGGACGACCAAGGATGAGATGGTTGGATGGCATCACGGACTTGATGGACGTGAGTCTGAGTGAACTCCGGGAGATGGTGATGGACACGGAGGCCTGGCGTGCTGCGATTCATGGGTTCGCAGACAGTTGGACACAACTGAGCGACTGAACTGAACTGAACTAGTTTCATTGAGTTAGACAAGGCTGTGGTCCATGTGATCAGCTTGGTTAGTTTTCTGTGACCAACCTAGACAGCATATTAAAAAGCAGAGACATTACTTTGCTGACAAAGGTCTGTCTAGTAAAAGCTATGGTTTTTCCAGTAGTCATGTATGGATGTGAGAGTTGGACTATAAAAAAAGCTGAGAGCCAAAGAATTGATGCTTTTGAACTGTGGTGCTGGAGAAGACTCTTGAGAGTCCCTTGGACTGCAAGGAGATCAAACCAGTCAATCCTAAAGGAGATCAGTCCTGAATATTCTTTGGAACGACTGATGCTGAAGCTGAAACTCCAATACTTTGGCCATCTGATGTGAAGAACTGACGCATTGGAAAAGACCCTGATGCTGGGAAAGGTTGAAGGCAGGAGGAGAAGGGGATGACAGAGGATAAGATGGCATCACCGACTCAATGGACATGAGTTTGAGCAAGCTCCGTGAGTTGGTGGTGGACAGGGAAACCTGGCGTGCTGCAGTTCCTAGGGTCACAAAGAATTGGACATGACTGAGTGACGGAAGTGAACTGAACTCTGAGAGATGGGCATTACCTCTGATGTGATCATTCCACTTCTCTGTATTGACCCTTGAGTCCTGATTCTCAGTACTGGCTGCACAACTGAACCAAATAGGAGGTAGGACCCAGATGTCCGCACCTCTTTTTAAAGCTCCCAAGGTGGCTGTTTGAAAACCTCTGGCCTGGAGAAGCCCACAGACACGTGTATAAGGCTGGTGCAGTGCTACATATAATAGTGAGAAACTGCTAACACCCTAGATGTTCCCAATTAGTCTTTAGAAGCTGAGATGAATGCATACATATTAACACGGATAAATCTCAAAACTACAATGAAGAACAAGTTTAAAAGGATATGTTCAGTACAACATAATGTAAACTTAACACATAAACAATACTATTTCTGGTTTATGATACAGACACATAAGATACAATATAAAAACACAAATGGGGAAGGTGTAAGTCAATAGCCTTCCTCAAGAGAGAAGGAAAACAGAATTTAAAAGGTAGAGGGCGGAGAAAACTTCGGGTGCATCTAATAAGGAGATCAACCCTGGGATTTCTTTGGAAGGAATGATGCTAAAGCTGAAACTCCAGTACTTTGGCCACCTTATGAGAAGAGTTGACTCATTGGAAAAGACTTTGATGCTGAGAGGGATTGGAGGCAGGAGGAGAAGGGGACGACAGAGGATGANCCTGGGATTTCTTTGGAAGGAATGATGCTAAAGCTGAAACTCCAGTACTTTGGCCACCTTATGAGAAGAGTTGACTCATTGGAAAAGACTTTGATGCTGAGAGGGATTGGAGGCAGGAGGAGAAGGGGACGACAGAGGATGAGATGGCTGGATGGCATCACTGACTCTATGGACGTGAGTCTGAGTGAACTCCGGGGGTTGGTGATGGACAGGGAGGCCTGGCGTGCTGCGATTCATGGGGTCATGAAGAGTCGGACACGACTGAGTGACTGAACTGAACTGAACTGAATATTTTATTCTCTATTTCCTATAATATTACATGTATTGAAATAATATATCACAATCTTCTAAAAAGCCATAGATGAATTATTATGACTATTAAAAGGATAAGTTGGAATTTTATGACTGTCATGGAAAGACATCCAAAATTGATTGTGAAGTTAAAAAGAGATTTATGAACAGTATACACAGTATGGTCTCACTTATATTAAATATATATTTATATTGGCATGTTTATAGTATATAAATACAATAAACAGGCAGAGATTCCTATACTTTGAGATATTTATTTGAATTTGGAGGGATATATACCGAACTTATCTCTGAGGAGAGATATAACAATCAAGTATTATCAGAAAAAAACAGAACAATTTTTATTAAAACAAAACCCAAAACACTCTAGTGGAAACCAGGAGACTTGAGCTCAAAGCTCTCCAGACTCCACTTCGTCTCTCTCTTCTTATTTTGTAGGTAACAAGTGCACACAGTAAACAATCCAAATCACGAAAAAGAGTAAATAATAAAAAGTAAGTCTCCTTCCAATCCCTGACCTTTCGTTTACTCCCCTCCCCTTAGGCAGCCACCGTAGCCAGATTCTCATGTCCCTGCCAGACATGGTCTTTTTACAAGCTCACACGTATGTATTGATGCATCGTTACCTTATGTCTACACACACACTTGAATCACACCAGACTGTACAGCCTTTGTCTTTGGAGGAGTGGTTATTGGACAGGACTGTGTACCCTAATGCTTGCTTGACTTCGGGATATCCCTCACCACTCTGCCTGTGAGGCTGGGCTGTATGGCACATGTGCTTACATGTGGGCATACTTCAGTTGCTTCAGTCGTGTCTGACTTTTAGTGACCCCATGGACTGTAGTCCGCCAGCCTCCCCTGTCCATGGGGTCTCCAGGCAAGAGTACTGGAGTGGGTTGCCATGACCTCCTCCAGGGGACCTTCCCAACCCAGGGATCAAACCCGGGTCTCTTCCTGTCTCCTGCATTGCAGGTGGATTCTTTACCACTGAGCCACCGGGGAAGTCACATGGCACATAGTTTCTTCTAAATAGCTTGAGAATTTAGGGAGAATTTCACAACCCATACTGAAGGGTCACAAACTCAGGACTAGGAATTTCTGGGTTGAAAAATCAGCCTGTAAATATAGGTATAGGCTGACTCTGAAGTTTGGGATCTCCTAACAAAAGACTCCTGCTGACACATTCATTTTCTGAAAAGCACCCTTTTATCACAGCTCCTCCCCAGCTGAAGATTGTTCAACGATCCCCCATTAATCATAAACTAAAGCTTGAACTCTCAGCTAGTATTCAGGGCCCCAAAATGCCCTTTCCCTGCCCATTCCTTGGCCCACCCCAACCAGGCCCCCTCCTTTCATGTTCATAACCCCTCCTCCTCTGTCTTGGGCTTCCCCATCTCTTTTATGTCTGGCCTTCTCTGCCTTCCGGATCTCAGAAATTAGAAGATAACTGAATTGGAAGGTCACTCGTTCAACAAGCACTCTCTAAGCACCTACTATAGGCCAGGTCCTAGGCAATCTGCCCACAACAGGTGACTTGGTCACACATAAGTGCCTCTCTCAGATTTTTGTACCAAGCTGATACTCAGGTGTTTCTCTATCTCAGGAGTCAGGCAGCTCATTCCACCAATCAACTGTCAGTTTTTCAGAAGATCTTGCTACTCTTTTCGTCTTCACTCCCAGTGCTATTCTGCCTATGTGGGATCTAGAACTAAAGAGACAGCCTTGTTCTGGCCACTGTCTCTAACATGCAGCTGAAGCCAGGCAGCCTCATCAGAGCCACACACCACATATCTGTATGTTAGTCGTTCAGTCATGTCCAGCTCCTTAAGACCCCATACACTGTAGCCCATCAGGCTCCTCCGTCCAGGGAATTCTCCTGGCAAGAATACCGGAGTGGGTTGCCATTTCCTTCTCCAGGGGACTTTCCCGACCCAGGGATCAAACCCGGGTCTCCCTCATTGCAGGCAGATGCTTTACCATCTGAGTTACTAGGGAAGCCCAACATACCACTTGGGTGGACCTATTTCGGGCATACAGTCCACAAAATCCCCAGCCGTTATCCTAAGTACTCCAATCAAACCAAGTTCAGCACCTCCACACTTGTGCAGCTACATTCTTTGAATAGTGAGCCTTACATCGAACCTTGTGAGGTCTTTTTGTATCCTGGTAGGTGGCTCAGTGATAAAGAATTTGCCTGCCAATGCAGGAGATGCAGAAGACCTGGGTTTGATCCCTGGGTTGAGAAGATCCCCGGGAGGAGGACATGGCAACCCACTCCAGTATTCTTGCCTGGAGAATCCCATGGACAGAGGAGCCTGGNCTGGTAGGTGGCTCAGTGATAAAGAATTTGCCTGCCAATGCAGGAGATGCAGAAGACCTGGGTTTGATCCCTGGGTTGAGAAGATCCCCGGGAGGAGGACATGGCAACCCACTCCAGTATTCTTGCCTGGAGAATCCCATGGACAGAGGAGCCTGGTGGGCTACAGTCCATGGGGTCTCAAAGAGTGCAACATGACTGAATGACTGTGAACGCACATACACCCTTGCCCGTGAATTCATAATCATTGCCGAGTTGCTATCTCCATTCCTTGTGTGTGACCCATTGACCTCCTCTGACCCAGGCAGTTATAAAACAAGTGAGGGGACAAGACTGAAGGCAGAGCCCTAGAACACACCACTGAGAGACTTCCCTCTGCTTGACTCAGGCCCACTGGCCCTGTCCTCTTGGGGCCTGACACACACCAGGGCCCCATGCCAGTTCTAGGGCCCTGATTCCGGCACCCAGCCTGGCCCACCTCCCCACCCAGATCCAACCAAGAAAGGCTGAAGAATGTGCCCAGGGTGACCAAGTCATCCAGCCTAGGCCTGCCAACTGAGCAAATGACAGTGACCACAAAAACTTGCGTGAGAAAACAAAACATTAAAAAAAAAACCCACCACCATAAATTCTAAGCAGCCACAATGCGGCTACCAATGTCATCTAAGGTGACACAATGTGGTCACCAATGCCATCAGGGTGGGGTTTCACTTCTGGGTGCCCAATTCAAGCCATTTTTACTAAAATGTTCATCTGCTCACTGTACAAACCCGCACAGAACGCTAGGTGCCGAGCAAAGAGCGGGGCTGGGCGTTGGTGATGAATGAGATCCAGTCCCTGTCTTGGAGAGCTCACAATCTGATGAGGGAGGCAGACTCACAAACAAAATGAGTAGTTGCAGGACAGACAGAGGCACACACAGGGTGCCGTGTGCGGTGTAACCCTGACTGGGGCTCCCAGGGAGGGCTTCCTGGAGAAGGTGGTGTCGGAGGCCTGGCAGCCAAGAGAAGGCAGAGAGTGGGAAGAGCAAGCGCTCCAGTCAGACAGGGCCTGTGCAAAGGCCTGGGGCCAGAGAGACGGGGAGCCACACGATTCACCGCAGTGTGACAGGGTCCGAGCAAGGCCAGGGGCCACGTCCAAAAGGTGACTCAAGGACCTTGAGGCTGCCTACGGTCTGTGGATGCCACTTCAAGGATCACTGACCCAGACAGACGGAGGATAAGTCACAAGGCCCAGCACACAGCGGACACAGGAGCACCCTGCCGTCTTCCAACCACAGGGATGGAGGAGGCGACGCCTAGGGACGGGCCGCCGTGGCTTGGGCACATGGCCAGGGCCACGTCCTGGTGAAGGAAGAGGGTGGATTCAGCACCAGGAGACGAGCGGTAAAATGAAGGGGGAATCAATGACAGGAAGACCCATGGTCTGGGGCGAAGGGGAGCATAGAGATGGGGGTGGAGGTGGGGCACTCTGGGTATGGACCAACAGAAGACCTCCCCCAAAGGCTGCCCAGACACTCCGAGCAGCAGACTCCCTGCTGAACACAGAGACTTCTTCACGGCAGTGAAATAAGCTGTGACATTTAGTGTAAGGGACTGCTGCCAACAGCACACGACGAAGTCAGTTTCCACAAAGGGATAATCAAGGCTCCATGCAGGAGGGCTATTCCCTGTGCAAGGAGCTGACCGGCTAGTACTGAGGCTCAGCCCTCCCTCGTCGGGGGCTCAGGCCCAGATGGGGCCCTTAGCACACGACCCTGTCCGCTGCTCCACGTGGATGCAGCCGGGCAGCCTGGGGGTGACCTTCAGAGCCTCCTGCCCTGCCCCGCGCCACGTCCACAGAGCTGGGCACACAGGTGCGCTGCCAGGTAACACCCGGGCCTCCCCTCCCAGCTCCAGGCCACAGTCCCTGCCATGCCCACTTCTCACCAGGTGGGTCTATGCCTCTTCCCTGGTGTCCCATCATGGATCTGGCACCTGCCTCTGGCCCTGCCTGCCGCTCCTCCAGGCTCCCACCCCAAGGACCCACAGGAAGGCTGTTTGTGGAGCCCGCCTCCCCTGGAATGGACTCTGCTCATGGAGACTGGTGGCTGGACCTGGGGGCGGGGGTATTTTTCCGACGCCTCCTCGATTGACCTTTAATTACACTGTTTGCCCAGCTCCCCAAACCATTAACTTCCACCTCACAGCAACTGCACATCAATTAATGGAGGGCCTGCTCTGAGCTCGAACTCCTCAACACAATTAAGCGTGACAGTCCACAAATAAGAAAGAACTGAAGAATTAATTAAGGTCTAAACAAATTAATTACCAGTCCCCAATCAATTCCAATGCCAGCACACATGCTCCTGGGCTCACCGGCTTTCCTAACATCCCCACATATAAATAGAAGCTGAGATTTCCCACATGATTGCTGTTCTAGACCAGGGCACAGCGAGGCTCTGAAACCACCTTGAGGGAGAGAGTTGGCTGCAGTGAGCATCCCTGGGGCTTCCCACATACTCAGCACACACGCAGGCACACACATTAGTTGCACACACATGTGCACAGCCCTAGCTGAAAAGTGAGGGGAGAACTGGTGGATTGCTCCTGGTGGCGGAGTGCACCCGGTGGTGCAATGCCTGGGGCCTGGCACACCCAGGGAAGGCCTGTGGTGACTGTCGCAGAGGCCCCCATGGGAAGGGGCAGAAGCAGGGTCTGGCCTGATGCCAAAGAGGGGTGGGAAAAGCAGGAAGCAGGCGTCCTGTGCCCAGAGTCTCGAACCTCCCTCCTGGGCAGCAGTGGGGCACCTCCTGGACTTCAAGCTGGATCAGGACAGGGCAAAGCAGTGGAAAGAAGCAGCTGAGCCCAAGAGCTTCCTTGCTCCCAAAGCCTGAGTCCCCAGCCCACCCAGGGGAGAGGGATGAGGGGCGTGGCCGCTGAGCACGGGGCACAGGGGCCCTCTCAGGACCCTCTCTCACCCTGGATGGGAGACCCTCTGCTGCTCCACCCTCTCGCCCCCACCCTGGCAATCAGGGCTTGATTTGATCACTTTCACGTGCCTCAACCTGCTCCCCATGTGCACTGAGGGTTCCATGAGTTCTGTCTCTCCATTAGTCCAGGGATCCAGAGGACCAACAAGCCCTGAGCAGACTTCTCAGCGGCCTTGATGGTGGCCAGCCGAGAGGTGGACACCTGGAGGGCCTAGGCCCCGCCAGTGTGCAGTGAGGCAGACAGGTACTCTGTCTGGCTGGAGGCCCCAGAGGATAAGGTACAGGAGGCCAAGTGCAGGAACTATTCAGTGGCCTGAGGGTACCAGGGGGCTTTTAAACCCCTGGGGGATAAGGTGCATGCCTGTTTACCCTGAACACTATTGTGTCCGTCTCGGCTAGGGGAGTCAGCAAATGCCACTGTAGGTGGGCCTAGGATGGACACTGGAGGCCAGAGAGACGGAAGCTCATGTGTCAGGGAGGAGAGAAGGGGCAGGGTGTAGAGGGCAGGCACACAGCCAGGACTGGACCGCAGTGTGAGGAAGCAGGCAGAACGGGCCCATTGCTGTTAGGATCCCGGTGAGCTAGGACCATCAGGGCTGCAGACCTCAGCATGAGCACCCCGTGAAACTGGCTAGGGACACGCAGGACTGCAAGACCCTCTGTGACGGCTGGTCCAGGCTCCTCCCCAGCAATAAGATAGGAGAGGAATCGGCCGGAGCCCAAAGAAGGACAGGTCGGAAAGCCTCGGAAAGGCTCAAACCTGAAAGCAGGGGCCTCCTCCCGAGGGAGCCCCCAGAGAGGTTAAGACCACTTCCAAGGTCACACAGCAAGATAGCTGGCCGAGCAAGGCTGCAGTGGGTCCCGGTAGAGTCCTTATCTGAAGTCTGGCTCAAGGACAGATTAAATCTCGGCTGAGACCAAGATCCAGTCCAATGCAGCTGAGAGCTGCCCCCTCCTCAGGCTGCATCTGACCCCCCAGCTCAGGACAGCGAGGAACACCAGATCGGCCGCTGTGTTCACTCAATTAGGCCCCTTAACAAAGTCAGATCTAAAGAGTTATTCCATTAATGGCCCACACCAGAAATAGCTGAGAGTTCATTAAAAGTGTGGAGTTGCTATAGCAATTATCTGGGTCGGCTGAGGATCAGCCGGGTGGCTGGTCCTGGGAGTTCGTTAGCCTCCGGGCCCACGAGGAGGTGGGGCTGCTCAACAGAGATCTCTCACCTACTCACAGGGGCTTTTCAGGTGCTTCAAAGCCCTTTCTGAAGAACAGAGCTAGTCTGCAGTCTCATCTGCTCCTCACTCGGCTCGAGGCTGTGGAAAGGTAGGTACTGGTGCCCACGTCTTACAGATGGGGAAGCTGAGCCTGGAGGTGAAGAGCAGGGCTGGGACCACGAGGTGGGGTCTCACGCCCTGCTCTTCAGACTGTCTTGGCACCAGGGAGCTCACGGGACCTCTTGCCCATTCTGGGCCTGCCCCAGCTTTGTCCTCTGGCATCAGACGGGGGACTCGAGGTTGTGGTTCAAGCACTTGTTTCTCCTCTTGTACCTTCTCCCCAAATAAGGTGTAGGCTTCTTAAGAGCCTGGCTGGGCTTTATGGGATCTCAGGGCTCAGACCTGGGGCATCTATTGTGAATTCATGACTCCAAGACCAGCAAAGGCTCTGTTGAAAGCAAGTGAAAGCACACACACATACACACACACACACTCACACCCACACACACACACCCTCCCCCCCATCCCTATGACTAGAGGCCCCTGACACATAAAGGGCTCGGAGCACCAGATTTAGCAGGAGCCTTGAACCTTCTTTTGTGTCAGGAACCCAAGGCCCCTACACCCCTCTCCAAATAATGTCTCTAGAGTTTATGCTTTACAAGCCAAACAAGTGGGATTACAAGGAGATTATATTGAAATAAATTATTAAAATATTTTTTCAATTGTGATATAGTAAATAGATGTGCTTTTAAACTACTGAATTAAAAAAAACAAACAAACAAGATCTTTAAGTGGATCTATTAACTTATAATACGGGGTGAGTGTTAAGCACAAATGGTATTTTTAAGATCTCTGTAACAACTGTAATATGACATGAAAACCCCTGTGATTCCTACTGGAGAGAGTCATAGTCCTGCTCTCTACTGCAATGTGCTGCCTATATTCATAACGGAAGGAAATGTGACATTTCAGTTTGTTGTTTAGTTGCTTGGTCGTGTCCGACCCTTTTGTGACCCCATGGACTGTAGCCTGCAGGGTTCCTCTGTCTGTGGGATTTCCCAGCAAGAATGCTGGCGTGGGTTGCTGTTTCCTTCTCCAGGGGACCTTCCCAACCCAGGGAGTGAACCCACATCTCCTGCGCTGGCAGGCGGATTCTTTACCCCGTCACCCTTTCTTCTCTCTGCACACATTTTCCTCCAGTTGCCCCAGGCAGAACTCCCCCAACCGCGTCAACAGAGGCCTGGAGGGGCCTTCCAGCTCCCCAGAGCCCAGCAGCCCACGTGCCCAGACATTCCTGTGCACACGTGCACAGAAGCTCCTTGCCGCGCAAGGCTTACCTACGGCAGGGAATGGCACAAATCTCTGGACGAGAAGGCGGGTGGCCGGGGTGAACTTGTTGGCTTTCTGAACCAGGACATTAAGGCCCACCTTTGAAAGAGAAAACAGAAAGAGTGTGTGCTGCTGCAGCGCCCTGGAGAGGGAGGGGCAGGCAGGGGAAGAGCAGAGAGCGAGGGCCACCATCTTGCCCTACAACTGCACCCCAGGCCCACATCCTCAGCCCCACCTGAGGCTGCTGAGCCCCAGTGTGGCTCCTTAAGGCCTCAACGCCCAGGCGTCCCAGTGAGCTGGCCTGGGAGACAGCTACACACCGGCACGCAGGCACACAGCCTCCCTGGGGACAGGACAAGGGATGGTAGGATGGTTGCTGTTAGAAGAATATATAAGCTGGAAGCAGGTGAAGTATAGGACGCCCCTCACTCCTACTCAGCTTCTTTTTTTTAATTTTTTATTTTATACTGGAGTGTGGGCATGTGTGTTAAGTTGCTTCAGTCGTATCTGACTCTGGGATTCTCCAGGCAAGCATACTGGAATGGATTGCCATTTCCTTCTCCAGGGGATATTCCTGACCCAGGGATCCAACTCGCATTTCTTGTCTCCTGCGTTGGCAGGTGGGGTGTGGGGTTCTTTACTAGAGCCGCCTGGGAAGCATAGTTGATTAACAAAGCTGTGCTGGTTTCAGGTGTACAGTAATGTGATTCAGCTACACATATTTATCTATTCGTTTTCAAATTCTTTTCCCATTCAGATTGTTATATAATATTGAGAAGAGTTCCCTCTGCTATACAGTACGACCTTGCTGGTTATCCATTTTAAATATAGCAGTGAGTACATGTCCATCTCCCAGCCCCCCAACTTTTGCCCTCCTTGCCCGGTAACTGTCGGTTCATTCTCTAAGTCTGTGAATCTTTTCTGTCTCCCAGCATCTTAAGCACCACATTTCTAGGGTCCCACTGTGAGCCCAGCCATAGGCCTGGCCAGACTGAGAGGGCTCAACACAGGGAGACCCATAGGTGACTGGAGAGCTAAGCAGAGCTGCCCAGAGCAGAACGGGGGCTCAGTGGACATCCTGGGCTCAGTGACCACCTTCAGACTCTAGCTCCCTTCACTCAGTCCAGGACATCTGGGCCTGCCTTGCCTTTTCCATGGGCACTCCCAACTCCAGTCCACCCCCTACAGTGACCCTCATCTTCCTAGAACACAGGTTCAATCATATCCACCTCCCCGTGGCCTGTGAAAGAGCTGCCATCTCCATGTAGCAGTTGTGGCCTTCATAACCTCCCTTCCCCACTCCTCCAGCACCCCATTCTCTCTCTCCACGATCCAGTCAGCTGGTCACCAACAGTGTGTGCATTTCCCACCTCAGGGCCTTTGCCCGTGCTGGTCCCTGCGCCCCGAACTCCCTCCTTCCTCCGCTCAGTCCCCGCCTGTCCTTTAAGGCCCACCTCTGCACTCTACCTCCCGTGTCACTAACACTGGGAGTCATTTAATCTTTGTCTGTCTTGGTTTCCTTGTCTGTAAAAAGGGATGATAACATCTGACTGCTGCTGTGAGGATGTACGCACAGTGCCTGGCATGAGCATGGCACATAAGAGGCATCAGTGAAAGAATCTAGGTAGGAGTGATGTCACCTCTCCCAGCAGAAAGTCACTCCCTCGTCTATCACTCCCCTCGTCCCCAGCACTCACCACCCTGTGAGTCTGTGAGCCTGGCTCCCTGGCCAGACTGAGAGGGACTGTGCCTTCCTCATCTTTGGATGTCTGGGCACATAATACAGGCTCAGCAAAGCACTGGCTGAGGAATAAATGCAAGAAAACAACAAACAAGTGGATGGATGGAGAGATCAGCAGCGGCTGGAGGAGGAGCATCCTGGAGAAGGGGCTGGGCTGGGGAGGACTCCGGTGGGAAGACAGACAAGCGTGAGCGCAGACGCTGAGAGACACAAGGGGAGCCTGTGGCCTAGACGAAGGGAGTGTAGAAGCCTCTGCTCCCCCAAACCGAGGCCAGAGCCAGGCCTCCCCCGGGGGCCTCCTGGCCTGACAGGACCACGGACAGCCTGCTCGCAGTCTGGTACTCCCGGCAGCTCAGCAGGCCACCCCCCACTCGCAGCCCTGGCTCTGGCCTCAACCTTCTGGGTTGTTGGGGAGAGGCAGAGCCTTGGGAAGGCCTCCAGGGCATCAGGGTGGCTGCCGCGGCAATCAAATCAGGCCATGGCCCCGCACAAATGGCCCAGACCAGGCTGCAACTGTAAGACCCGGGAAGGGAGCAAGTGCCAGCCCACTAGCTGTGGGCAGCCCGGGACCCCACACTAGGAGCTGGAGTGCTGCCAGGCAAACCCAGCCTGGGCTCTCGGGGACCTCGCTTCCATCTGAAGCCTCAAGCTGGTGGTCAGGGTCCAATTCTTGTCCTCTCTGCCTGCTCAAGGAGAGGCAGGGAGACTCACGGGAGCCTGGACACATTTCGCGGGCAGGGCAGTGTGGTGGGCAGGCTGAGGGGATGCCAGCCCACCTTGGGTCCCGCAACCCTGCTACACGGAGGGAACTCAACAAGGCCAGGTCTCCCCACTCTCAAACAGCAAGTGACTATTTTGGTGGCTCAGAAATGGTCACCCCAAGCCCCCCAAAATACCAGGGGATGTGTTCTTACAGAATGCCAATCTAGAAGGAGGACACAGGCAGGCATAAGCGATGAGGAAGAAGGAGGAAAGGGGCCTGTGGAGATACCAGGCCAAGTGCTGAGCTCATCACACGAAATATCTTACTTCAATCCCCAATGCTAGCCTTAGAGACAGGGCGTGTTGCCCTTGAACAGATTCAGGGAAGTTCAGGCAGATTCAGAGAGGTGAGGTAACTGCTCAAAGACAGACGCTGTTATAAGGCAGGTAACCCTAGGACTCACACCCACAGTCTGCTAATTCCAAAGCTTTGCTCTTGGCCACGGTGCTATTTCCTTTCCAATTGTCATCTATCTCAGTCAGGAATGTCCAACAGGCCATTTTTTTAAATGACGACAAGCCATTTCAGACTGGCTGTCTATAGCGCAAAAGCCTCCCTGAAAAGACCAGCCTGGGGCTGAGACCCAGGTGAGCGGAAGGCAGCTGCAGGTGGAGAAGATGGGGCCCTTGGGCCATCTCTTAAAGCTGGCAGCTAGAAAACAGAAGGCCTGGGTTCAAAACCCTCTGCATTTGTTTGGAAAGACGCAGGGAGTGCTGGAGGAATGGGGAGCAGGGGAAGCTAGCAGGGAGCTGGAGCCCTTCCCCGGGCAGCCTTCTGGGGACAGGCAGGCTGGCGGTGGGGGAGGGCAGGAAGGAATAGGGGCCACTGGTTGGAGCAAACACTCAGACTTGCCTGCTGCTCTCAACCCTTCCCCACACTGGCTGACCGTTCTTCCCAGCGGCTAGGATTAGCACAGCCCAGAATGATGACCTAGCCTGTCTCCCCCAGGGAGGGGGCTGGGACCAGAGAGGTTTGGTATATGTAGTTGCAAGCTCACTAGGAACCCATGAAGTCACTCTGTCCACTCATCGAGGATGGGCCTGGTGGCAAGAAGGCATGAATACAGGTGAGGGCTCGACCCAGATCTTATTGTCCCAGCAATTAGGATGGCCACGGTCTGGGAAGGAACCAGGGTGGGCTACAGACTGGGGGTTGGGAGCCCGTCTGTTCTGGATCCTCGGGGACCCTTTGGCCTGGAACATTTGGTAGAGCCCATTAAAATTAAAAAGCCAAGTGGCTGATGGCTCTGAATGCCAGCTCGCTTTCCCTGGCATGGTGGGTCCTGTTTAAGGGAACCAGCTGGCATTAATGGCACACAACTCATCATGAACAGCAGCTAGCGATCAGAAAAATCTGAGCTAATAATCAGGTTCGGGAAAGATAATGAGATATGGAACAGTCACTGCTGAGGGTCCCCCAGGGTTTGTTTTAACAGCCTCCAGATAAACCACAAAATAGAAATTAACCAAACAGGGGCTCCATTTTGGTGGAGGGAAGCACAAACGGGATGGGGATTTTGTCTGAGAATTCCTCATGGGGCCAGCCGCAGGGCACCTGGGAGAAGCCAGAACCCAGGACCCGTGGACAGCAGACTGGGCTGAGAGAGCGGTGGACCGCCCTCTGTCCAAGCTCTGGCTCCCGGGAGGGTGGATTTGCCTGGGCAGCTGAGGGCACAAGACGGGGAGGAGGGAAATCTGGCTCCCTGGCAAACCCCCACAGTGGAGATAAATGCTGACGGGCACCAAGAGCTGGGGAGTCGCGGGAGACCCGTGTCCCAAGACCTTCAGTGTCGTCGGGGAACACAGCTGGTAACTTTCTCCTTGAGTAGGAGGGTCCTTCTAGGCCAACTCCAGCCTAGCTTCTGCAAGGCCAGAGATGAGACATCGGATGGGATTGGAACAATGCCTGTGTCCTCTACTCCAGCCCACACATCTGGCCCCCTGCAGGATGCCTCTATCGCCATGGGCTTCAGGCAATCCACCTGCACACGCGGCAAATGAGGGCCATCTTGATCTTCCTCACCCACGTCCTGTCTGCCTCTCCCATTCCCAGCTCAGCTCTTCAAGCCAGAACCCTAGGGGTCTACCTGGACAGGAGCCTCTGCTGCCCCACACCCAGCTCTGTCTGCTGAGTGTCTTAAGTACAGCTATTTCTCTCTCTCTCTGCTTGAGCCCACCATTTAAGCACCCATCACTTCTCCCTGGCAACTGCCCACCTCCTAACTGGGCTCCCTACTTGCACTCTTGACCCTTCTAATCCACTGTCTAATCCACAGCAGCCAGACTGGACCCAGCACGCGTGAGTCTCTCAGTGGTTTCACTGCATTCAAGACCCACACGGCCCTACCTGACCACAGGCCATGCTTGCAAGGCTCCGGTCACCTCAGCCCCGCCTGCTGCTCCAGTGAGCCAGTTCCCTCCCTCCTTCTCTCCCACCTTTTCTCGAAAGCCCTGCTCTCTCTCAGCTTCCTCACTTTTCAGCTTGAACATCAGGCCTTCAGAGAGGCCTCCTCTTCACTCAGGGCTCCCCCTTTTACAGCCTCTCATGAAACCTGGAACTCTTCTTTCCACATACCTATCACAGTCCCTAAGTTTATTCATTTACTTCTTAAAAAGTTGGGAATCAAAGTAACACATGTGTATTATTTAAAACAGAATTATATGGAAATATTGTTATCTGTGGACACTTTACTAAACATCCATCTCTCCCCATAGGCCCTAAAGTGCTGGGCACAGGGCCTAAGTATACTCTTATTCCTCATGGAATTTCTGGTGCTGGATGAAATGAGTAGGCGCTTAATAAATGTTTCTAGATATATCAAGTGACTGATTTCTGAAGCAGAAACAAAAAAAGAGCTGCAAATGAGACTTGCCTTGTTCAGCCACTGCTGTCCACCTCGGCAAACACAGCTCTATGGGGCCAGATGTACGTGCAAGGCTAAGACTACCTGAGTGGGTGGTATATCCACTCTGCCAGGAGGAGGGGCTTTGAGGGGGCACGTGCCCTCCCCCAGGGCTATGAAGGCTTCTGAGAAAGGGGGTGCCCAACTGAGCCCCGAGGGAGGGTAGGAGGCAGCCAGGCAAGAAGGGAGGGGGACTCTGCAGGCTGCAGGAACATGAAATACCAGGCTGTCTGCAGCCAGTTCTGCATACTAACAGCACCTGCCATAAGGGTCCAAGGCACCCTGGAGGACAACAGACGGAGGATGTCTGAAAGGAGGGATGGCGTGAGGGCAGAGTTTAGGATCTACTTTTGGGTGGTGGATAATAACACAACTGTATGACAGTTGGACCATCAAGAACGCTGGGTGCCGAAGAATTGTTGCTTTTGAACTGTGGTGTTGGAGAAGACTCTTGAGAGTCCCTTGGACTGCAAGATCAAATCAGTCAATTCAAAAGCAAATCAACCCTGAATATTCATTGGAAGGACTGTTGCTGAAGCTGAAGCTCCAATACTTTGGCCACTTGATGGGAAGAGCTGATTCATTGGGAAAGACCCTGATGCTGGGAAAGATTGAGGAGAAGGGGACGACAGAGGGTGAGATGGTTGGATGGATCACCGACTCAACGGACATAAGTTTGAGCAAGCCCTGGGAGACGGTGAAGGACAGGGAAGCCTGGCATGCTGCAGGCCATGGGGTCGCAAAGAGCAGGACACGACTGAGCCATTGAACAACAACAACAAACTGGCCAGGGGTTTTTGCGGGCCCTGGGGGAGCAAGGGCTGCAACAGGCCAAGGCATCGCCGAGGTACCAAAACTGCCCACCAGAGGGCGTGCATTGATCCAATAGAATAAAATCTTGATAGCAACCAGTGGACCCTGAGCCTCTATGGAGGTCAGTTTGTCCTGCAACCCCAATCAGGCCGTTGCTTGGCAACAGGTTCAAGAGCAAAGGGCCAAGGTGGCCAGGACCGAGTTGTGCACGGTTCAAACACCAGTCAGCTCCAGCCGCAGCTGTATAGCTTCTTTGCTAGCAATAGTGACCAACACTGATCCCTGAACCATGCCCCACAGAAAACTGCTGGCCACTTACAGGAAAACCAATTATATCAGACCCCTTCTGTCTAGGAAGGGACAACAACTTGTCCTCCCCAGGATAGATGTGGAGCCGATATCTGCGTCAGACTTGTCACTGCCAGCATCACCATCTGCAGGCTTCCAGCACACTTCAGATTCTGATGCAGGGTCCATACAATGGGCCCTCCAACCTGGAAGCCACACCAGAGTAACAGCAGAGAGGCAACAGTCTGGTCTGGATTCTCAGGCTGTTGATCTCCTAACCCCATCAGGATCAGAGAAGAGCATCTGGGCCTGAGCTACACCCTGGACCACAGAGGACACCCAGAGCTATACCTTGGACATGAGGACACCCGGAGATATACCTTGGACCATGAGGACACCCAAAGCTATACCCTGGATCGCAGATCACACCCTGAGATACACTCTGGACCATGAGAACACCCTGAGCTACACCCTAGACCGCAGAGGACACCCAGAGCTACACCCTGGACTGCAGAGCACACCCTGAGCTACACTCTGGACCACAGAGGACATGCTGAGCTACACCCTGGACCACAGAGGACACACAGAGCTACAGCCTGGACTGCAGAGCACACCCTGAGCTACACCCTGGACCGCGGAGCACACCCTGAGCTACACTCTGAGCTACACTCTGGACCACAGAGGACACCCTGAGCTACACCCTGGACTGCAGAGCACACCCTGAGCTACACTCTGAGCTACACCCTGGACCACAGAGGACACACAGAGCTACAGCCTGGACTGTAGAGCACACCCTGAGCTACACCCTGAGCTACACCCTGGACCACAGAGGACACCCAGAGCTACAGCCTGGACTGTAGAGCACAACCTGAGCTACACTCTGGACCATGAGGACACCCTGAGACACCTCCTGGACTGCAGAGGACACCCTGAGCTATACCCTGGACCACAGAGGACACTCTGAGGTACACTCTGGACCACAGAGGACACCCAGAGCTACAGCCTGGACTGCAGAGCACACCCAGAGCTACACCCTGGACCATGAGGACACTCGGAGCTACACCCTGGACCACAGAGGACACCAGAGCTACACCCTGAACCACAGAGCACACCCTGAGCTACACCCTGGACCACAGAGGACACCCGGAGCTACACCCTGGACCATGAGGACACCCTGAGCTACACCCTGGACCATGAGGACACCTGGAGCTACACCCTGGACCACAGAGGACACCTGGAGCTACACCCTTGACCACAGAGCACACCCGGAGCTACACCCTCGACCACAGAGCACACCCAGAGCTACACCCTGGACCACAGAGGACACCCAGAGCTACACCCTTGACCACAGAGCACACCCGGAGCTACACCCTCGACCACAGAGCACACCCAGAGCTACACCCTGGACCACAGAGGACACCCAGAGCTACACCCTGGACCATGAGGACACCTGGAGCTACACCCTCGACCACAGAGCACACCCAAAGCTACACCCTGGACCACAGAGGACACCTGGAGCTACACCCTTGACCACAGAGCACACCCGGAGCTACACCCTCGACCACAGAGCACACCCAGAGCTACACCCTGGACCACAGAGGACACCCAGAGCTACACCCTGGACCATGAGGACACCTGGAGCTACACCCTCGACCACAGAGCACACCCAAAGCTACACCCTGGACCACAGAGGACACCTGGAGCTACACCCTTGACCACAGAGCACACCCGGAGCTACACCCTCGACCACAGAGCACACCCAGAGCTACACCCTGGACCACAGAGGACACCCAGAGCTACACCCTGGACCATGAGGACACCCTGATCTACACCCTGGACCATGAGGACACCCGGAGCTACACCCTGGACTGCAGAGCACACCCAGAGCTACACCTGGACTACAGAGGACACTCTGACCTACACCCTGGACCACAGAGGGCTCCGGCTGAGGACGCTGATGAAGACACTGGGGCACAGAAGCGAAGTCAAGGACAGACACTATTTTACTGACACAAAGCCACTTCTTTCTTCCTGCTTCCCTATGGTGTAGGGAGGTTGGAAAAGTCAGGCTGTGCTGTTGGCTCCCCACTGGAGGAACTCCTACCCTGCCCCCTGGTAGACAAGTCTCTCCCAGGCCCTCTGAGACCAGAGGGGACTGCAACAAAACTTTTGAGGGGCTCTTTAAGTGTAACAAGGGGTTGCACTCTACCCACCTGCATACTTGGTTTCTGGGCGTCCTGCAAGACTACACCTGACTCGCTCTGTGCTTGAGCTGTGGCTCAGGGTGTCCCCTGTGGTCCAGGATGTAGCTTAGGTTGTGCTTTAGGACATGCCTAGCAAGTTGAAGGCACTCCGTAAGTATTACCCACTGTGATTACTTGCCAGTCTATCACGGGGGCACGGAGCTCCAGTAAGCAATGGGAACTGGGAGGGGTGGGGCTCAGCCCAGGCACCCCCTGGGATACCTCCTTGTGCCCACTGACTAGGTTAACAGACCACCACTGCATCCTATACAGAAGGGACCCTCCAGGGCCCAGGCCCTTTAGGAACAGAGGTCAGCATTTCTCCAACAGGGAAGGCCTTTGGCCAGTGAAGACCTGGCTGAAGGTGAAGTGTTCGAGGATCAGGCATGAAGCAGCGCCCATGCTGACTCTGCCATCCAGCTCCTGACTGTTCACGTGAGCCTTTAGCCCTGCGCCTTCCTCTCTGGCCCCAAGTCCACTCTTAACCGGGACCCCGTGTCCAGACAGGCGGTCCATCTACTGGCCCTGCCAACCGCCCACAACTTCCCCTCCAACCCTCTTCCGTCCACACCCTCTGCAATGCCCCAGGCCCCCGAGCCCAGGCAGGGGTTCCTGGCAGGGCTGTCCTCATGGTGATTCACGGCGGCCCCTGCTGCCCCACCCCCGCCCGCTTCATCGTCCCCCCCTCACCTTC
>SJYX01013071.1:81987-153822 GCA_006410675.1 Oreotragus oreotragus | reverse complement strand
CCGCTTCATCGTCCCCCCCTCACCTTCACTCCTTCCATGGCAGCCATGCCCATTTTCTGACAGCTTCTGGAATCTGTCCTGCTCCCCTTCCCCTGGTGCCCCTTTGGGTGCTGTGCCCTCTTTCTGGAGCACCCAGCCCTGCCCTCGCCTCTGCAGTCTGTCTTAGGAGTCAGCCCTGTGTGAACTGGGGGCACGCCCCTGTGTCCTCCCCACCAAATCACTTTTATCATAATCATGGTGACACCACAGAGTATCCTCAGCATCTTCCCCTCGCAGCACCTTGAAGGTCACGCAGGTCTGTGCCATCCCCCAGCACTGGCAAAGTGCCTGGCACTCTTGCGCTCCTGAAGGGAATGCCCGGGTCTCCCTCCGGTAGTCAGGACTCGGCGAGGGTGGCCACAGAAACGCTCAACACGAACGCCCGAACTAAAGCGCAGTGAGCACCGACAGAACTTCCTTTGTTAAAAGACAGCACACTGCTAGGTTTCAAAAATAACTTAGGATGAAATTTCTTTTTTATTCCCGAGGAAGAAGACAGACATTGCCAGATCTATTTAGAGGGTTCACCAAAAGGCTGCTAACCCCCCACTGGTGGTCCTGCCACCAGGAGGAGACTGCAGTTAGGGTGCACAGTGGGGACTGATTCTTGGGGCTGCTGTCCAAGGGCAGGGGCTCTCCTGAGGGGGAAAACGGGCTCTCCCAGTTCCAGAGAGAGGGCTGGCCTCACAGGGCCTGGTCTTGACTCAGCGGTCCTCAGTCTCTGGGATCTCTCCTTGGCTTGTCATCCATGCCGCCCGCTTGTAGGACTCACTTTAATTAATGCCAGAACTGGGCCAACCACTGGGGCCGTGACACTTGTTTGCAGGTCATCTCCTCCTAACAGGCTCACCCTGGGGCAGGAGGGAGAGGGGTGGATTTGTCACTAATTGAAGCAGAGATCAGTTAATGAGGCCGCGAGGCCTGGGCTTCCAAAGATCAAGGGGAAAGGAAAATAAAATAAAGCCTCTTTCTTTGGAGGTTTCATGATTTACACACACAAAAGAAAAGCAAGCAAGCTGCAAATTTTCCAAGTCAGAAACTCCACTCCATCTGCCGGAGTTAGACCCTCACTGTGCACAGACAAGCCGCTGGCGGGTGGAGCGCAGAGGGGCCTCCACAGCCAACCAAGCGTTCATGGAGCACTGCTCCGCACCCCACTCTGTGGGGGAGAAGATGCGGGGCCTGTCCCTGTCCCTGGTAAGTGTGAAATCCGGCAGAACAATGAGAGGACAGGACACGGGACGTAACTGAGCGAGTGTATGAGAAGGACAGAAGTTTCTAGGACTTGGGGCTGGCATAGTCAGGGAACACCTCCTCCAGGGGCTCTGCAGCTAGGAGGGGAGGGGGGAGGGTGTCCCCAGCACAGGTACATCCCCTGGGGTCTGTGACAGCCCAGCAGGAGGCCCTATCCCCTGTGAGTAAGACCCTGGCTCTGCAAGCCTGGAGGGCCTAAGTCCCCAGGAACTCTGCAGCTTGAGCGTCAGAACCCTCCCCCCACAATCTGGGCTGAATCCAGCCCTACAAAGTTGGGATGGAACGACTGAGGACTGCAAGGGTGGGACAGTGAGGACTGGGGGTGCAGAGAGCCCGGAGCCCTGGGAAGAAGCCATGTCCCCACCCCTGCAGCCCCAGGACAGTGAGCTCTTTGCACTACAGCCCATCCCAGCCAAGGCCACTCCCTGTGCGGCTTCCTCCTCCTGGCTCCTCCCCACCTCCCCTTACATCCCCTTACATCTCAAAGGAGGAACTTGGGATTTTCAAGCCACTAAAACAGGCACAGCTCTGGGCCCCTCATGTCATAAGGAGCAGGAGGAAGGTGACAGAGCCCCTTCTCCTCTCTCACACGGTCCTCTGACCCCGACCAGCAACCCCCAGAATCAGAGATCCCAATTATCATGACCCTCAAAGGTATGAAGTCTCATGCTGGGTTGCAGGACCTCCAGGGTGGGTTAGCAGCCTCTTGATGAGTGATATAAATAGATCTGGCAATTCTGGCTTCATGCTTGGGTAAGACATAAGGGAAGGAGAGGGATCTTGGGTATGAAATGGGGACCACCCCCCTCCTAACAGGTATTTGGAAGGGAACCTGGTCCACGTGGGAACAGAGTAAATGAGGGCATCTCAGTACAGCCACAAATCCTTGTTTTGGAGAACAGTGAAATAAATGGTGGTATGTGGTATCACCACCATACCATATGGGTATCACCCATACCAGTGGGTCAATACACAGGTGTGAACCACATTTATTTAAAGACATGGGAAAGATGCTGCTGCTGCTGCTAAGTCGCTTCAGTCATGTCCGACTCTGTGCGACCCCATAGACGGCAGCCCACCAGGCTCCCCCTTCCCTGGGATTCTCCAGGCCAGAACACTGGAGTGGGTTGCCATTTCCTTCTCCAATGCAGGAAAGTGAAAGTGAAGTCACTCAGTCGTGTCCAACTCTTAGCGACCCCATGGACTGCAGCCTACCAGGCTCCTCCATCCATGGGATTTTCCAGGCAAGAGTACTGGAGTGGGGTGCCATTGCCTTCTCCAATGGGAAAGATGAGAAGGTGGGTTTTTAAAAAAGATGAGTATATGTGAATTTTTATTAAGTATAAATGTTTTTAATTTTGCATTTCCTGATTATTTTTCTTGCCAACTACCTGTACTTATTGGGTAATGAATAAAATAATGAAGTTGTAAAGTGAATCTTACCCTCCAGAGTGGGTGACGGGAAACCACCAGCCAGGATGGAGAGAGGACCAAAGACAGGCGCAGGGGTGGGGTGAACATGCCAAGGTCTCGGGAGCCTGGTCTTCACTCTGGCTCCGGCTCAGGCCCCTTGCTGGGTCACCTGCCCTCTGCCTTCAACTGGGCAGATGGTCGGTCTCACATAGTCAGTCTACAAACCTTCCCTGCTTACTAGCTGCTGTATTCTCAAAGCCCTGTGGGATTCAAAATGAGTCTATTGCCCCTGTCTTGCGGAATTCACAGAACTCCAGGAGGGCTTGGACGTGTGACCACATGAACAAGGCCACCAAGAGGGGACCCAGGGAACACAGGCAAAGGCTAAAGGGAGCTGACATCTGGACCAATCTTGGGGCTGGACCGTGAGGCCCTTCACTGCCGCATCAGCCACATTGCCGAGCTTCCTCTGAGGAAGGCAGCAGGCAAGCGTGCGTCCCCCTAGAGCAGGCCTCCTGCCCTGGCCGGCCGCTCAGCCCTTCACATGGCGCGCGGGCGCTGCCTCCCCTCCCCTCCTGTTCTCCCGAACCTGGAGCACCAGCCTGTGCTCTCTCTCTATGAAAGCGTCGCATCTCTGGCTATGCTCCACTTTTCTCTGCCTGACAGCCCTCCACAGAAACCTCTGCCTCCCACACTGCGTGCCCAGCCCTGACCCTCAGACAAGGTCTGGCCCGAGATGCTGGGGGGACAGCCACGGAGCAGCAGGGTGGTGTGGATGGCAGGGGGCGGGGGCTACTCACAGCAATGGAGACGGCGCTGAGGACGGCTCCCAGGTAGCCCTGGATGAACTTGGATGCAGGGGAAGGCTGAAAGACACAGAATTTTAGGACCCCAGGTGCCCAAAGCTCCCACCCTTGCAAACGGCCTCAGCCACGAGGGACGTTCCCGCCCAGTAGCCTGAGGGGCAGGAGAAAAGGAAGGCCTCTGGGAGCCAAAGGGATCCATGCCTCCCTCAGCCCAGCTCCGCACATGGAAACACAGGGCAGCTATGTCCAGGGAGACGCCGAAGGGCCCAGTGCTCTTCTGCCCTATTCTAGAAAAGTCCTTGGCAGACATTTGGCTGGAAGTAGTAAACAGCAAGGGCCAAAAGAGGTCACTTATGGCTGGGGCAAGCAGATCCAGTCAAGAAAGCTAAATGTTGTGAATGGGCTGTTTGGTACCCAGAGTCCTTTCTCAGTGGAAACAGCAGTGTTTAGGTGGCCACAGTCTGACTGGCTCTCACAGGCCTCATCAACCAAGCAGGTCTTCCAGGCCAGTAAGAGGCTGTTGCTCCATATTTTTATGGGAAAGTGGACCCCAAATTGTGACACACAAAATTAAGCGAGAGCTGAGGAACGACGGCAGCAATTCTGGAGATGTTTGGTTTAAGGTGAAGGGGAGCCAGCCAAGCAGAGTTGTCCAGGTGTGGAGCATCTGAGAGAGACGTGGGTCAAAGGTTTAGATGGGAGAAGGTGGCGATGTCCCCAGAGTATCAGGCCCAGAAGTTGTACCGTTCATCCCAGCTCATGATTCCCCTGTCACTCCCCACCAAGGCTGTAAGTGCCCAGACCCTCTCCTCCCCAGACTGACAGCCCCCAAGGGGACCTAGACTTCCCCTCTCCTCTGCTGCCTTTGGACAGAAGTGTCGGGGCACTGATATCGGAGAGAAAGCCTTGCCAGCAAAGTCCAGGAGCCCAGCCCTTCCTCGCCAAGAGAAGGGTGACTGGGCCTCTGCTGTGAGTTCATCCCAGGAGTGCAGGGCACTTTGCGGGGACAAGCCAGTCCTCTCAGACCCCTCACCCTCACAGGTGGCCCTTTATAAAGCTTTGCAGCCAGTGATCTTGGGGGCACCGGGGCTGCTTCCAGGCAAACTTGGAGGCAGATTTAGAGGAATTCAGTCCTCACGTGGCTGATGCTGTCCTCATCCAAGGACTGCCCCAGAAATGTTGAGAAACCAGCCGGGCTTATCCCTTTTGTCTTCCCCACCACACTCCCACGTGATAGGCCTTCGTCACGCCCGGTGAACAGCCCCTCCCTGGTGGGGCCCCTCCGGAAGGGCTGGCAGTAAAACCCCGAGGAGCAGCCCTGATGGAGGCATGCCACATGGCAGAGAGGAGACGGTCACCCTGCCTGCAGCCCACCACCAGGCGATGGTCTGCCATGCTCACCTTGGTAGCGTTGCGGTTTGCATAGTTGACACAGGCGTTGTGGCTCTGGTTCAGCCACTGAAAGGCAAGGGGAAGGGACGAGGGAGGAGAAGTCAGGAGAGGTGTGGTCACCTCCCTGGAAGCTAGGTCTGAACCTGGGAGGCCACAATCCTCCAGAAAGACACGGGTCTCCATTCATGGTGGCTCCATCCTCCCCCCAGGTAGTGCGACCAGCCATCCTGATTTGCCAGGACGATGCAGGTTTCAGCGCCGAAAGGCCCCAGTCCTGGGAGACCCCTCAGTTCCTGGCAAACCAAGACACTGGCCCATCCCGCCCAGCTGTCCATCTCAGACCAGACCTGGCCCCCTCTCCCAGAATTCTAGGGTCCACTGCCCCAGAAGGGCCCACTGCCTCTGTCATATCATCCTTTTTATATTGATGACTGGACTGAAGGCGGACACTGTTCCAGAATGGTCCTGGAGCGGCTGGCAGCCTTGGGCCCCTTTCAGAATCCCCCAGCCCAGTGTCCTGCACCGCCTGCGGAGCCTAGACTCGGACAGCATCAGGAGGTTTTTTCCCTCAGGAGACTCTGACATTTCCTCCTGAAGACTAACAGGTTTCCTCCTGTCCTGCTTTCCCTGCACAGACACACAGAGCTACTGTTCTGAGACAGCCGCAACCCAGACTGCCTCCAAGGGCAGAGACCAGGGGCCGCGATGCCCTTTCACCCGCCTCCCCACCGTAGGGTTGAGGGTGGATTACCTCCCCCATAGATTTGGACGAGGCTGATGTCACAATGAGGTGGAGGGCCTCAAGGTCACTGGCCATGGAACAAGCATCCAGGTGAAGCCAGCCCTCATTCCCTCCAGCCCAAGGGCTGCTGGGACCTGCTCAGCAGGACCGAAGTCCTGGGGTTTCTCCCAGCAGCTTCTGGGTTGGGGAGGAGTCAGCAGGGGGGCAACTTTCCACAAGGGGACTAGATAGAGGTGACACTGGAACAGGGTGCTCTAAGCAGCACTTGTCGGGTGCCCTCTCGGGAGCCTTCTGTGCGCAGGGAAACTTACCTGCCAGAAGACAGTGGACGCCAATGTCTGATTGGGCAAGAGAAGACCAACAACCTATGAGAGAGAAAGAAAAGGCTGAAGAAGGCAGAAGAAACCCCCTACACTTTTGCAAAGAAAAATGATACAGTCACAAACAAAAGTGAGCTGGATCTGTACAAACTGATGTGTATGATCTGTATAAACCAGTGCCCAAAGTGAGCTGACATACAATGAAGAAACCGTGGTTGCAGAATTATATGATGGCATAATCCCATGTTTATAAAGGGAAAAAACCTCACCATATATATCATATACACAAATACACATACATATACATATCTCCAAGCAGCAGAAACATCTATAGCACAGCACGTAGAAGTCCCTGCAAGTCAGTACTTCCTCACATTCTTCTTGAGTATTTCTGTATTCTTTTTAACAACAGGCATGTGTATTTTCATAATTGGTGTCCAGGGGAACAATAAAAACAAAGGAACACACAAAACGAGCCCCTTTACTTCCACCCAGCAAACTTGGCTTCTTCCCACCCTAGCTGTCCAACAGGATCTTTGTGAGGACTCAATAATATTCATTTCAAAGGCTTTAAAGGAGATCAGTCCTGGGCGTTCATTGGAAGGACTGATGCTAAAGCTGAAACTCCAGAACTTTGGCCACCTCATGCAAAGAGTTGACTCATTGGAAAAGACTCTGCTGCTGGGAGGGATTGGGGGCAGGAGAAGAAGGGAACAACAGAGGATGAGATGGCTGGATGGCATCACTGACCCGATGGACGTGAGTCTGAGTGAACTCCGGGAGTTGGTGATGGACAGGGAGGCCTGGCGTGCTGCGATTCATGGGGTCGCAAAGAGTCAGACACGAATGAGCAACTGAACTGAACTGAACTGAAAGGGTGTGTACCCAGTCGTGTCTGATTCTTTGCGACCCCATTGACTGTATCCCACCAACTCCTCTGTCCATGGAATTTTCTAGGCAAGAATACTTGAGTGGGTTGCCATTTCCTCCTACAGGGGATCTTCCCAACCCAGGGATCGAACCCACATCTCCTGCATTGGCAGACAGATTTGTTACCACTGGTCCGCCTGGGAAGCTCCATATTTAAAGGCCTTAAGTGTTTTACCAACACAAGTAGGGAAATTTATATATTATCTCTGGGCCCCCATGAAGCAAAACCTACACTATATTTAGGCTATTGAATGAAACATAGATGTCTAATAAGTATTTTTTGAATGTGTGAATGAATGAATAAATACACACATATGACCAAGTCTGGTTACATAAGTGTGGACCCATTATTCCCGAAGCCCAAATATCACCTAAGACCTAGACCCAGTGACTTTATTCTTTTGGTTTATGTCCAGACTAATTGCCTGATCTTGACACTGACCAAATCTTAGACTTCAAGGATTCATGTGTGTCTGTCAGATTTACCTTTTGAGTGCTTGTGTGCAAAATAACATCTACCAAGTGCTGCTGCATATGGAAAAAATGTGCACAGCCATCCACATATTGACTTATTTATTATTCCTGTAGATAAAATGGCTCTTTGGCAAGAATTTCTGTAAGGAACAAGTATAAACATTCAATTCTATGCAGTAAATCAAATTCTAGACATCCTTAGCAGCATTAGTAAATCATGTTTTAAACATTAAAATGTTTTAAAACAGTGAACATGCATACACATTTATATTTATTGGCCCATATCAGTTTGAATAAAATTATATAATGTAAAGCCATTCCACAGCACTGGTGAAGGATTATCTTATGATATTTTTCTCCCCCAAGTAAGATCCCAACTCGCTTTTTCTTCACAATGACAGCTTAGGGTGCTGGAGTGAGAATCAGGGACCTGGGGTCTCAGCTTTGGCTCTATTCCTGTGTGGTCTCCAGCAGAAGGCTTGCCCTTTGGGGTTCTAGCTTTCTCCCCTGTAGGATGAAGAGGTTGACCTTGGAGTTCCAATCTCAACTTAAATTCTATTCCCAGAGTCCAAGTAGTAGGTATGAAGCAAATACAGATGGTTCCATTGTCCGTAAAAGGGAATTTTCCCATCAGTCCTACCAAGAAGGAACCCCAGGGGACCCAGGATCTCCTCCTAGGGCCCTAGTCAGGAGCCAGTCCATAGCGAGGAAGCTGAGCCTAGAGAGGCCAAAGCTGGGCAGACAGGTGAGCCCATGAGTGTGTGATATGTGTGTGTGTGTGTGT
This sequence comes from Oreotragus oreotragus, assembly GCA_006410675.1. Taxonomy (NCBI): domain Eukaryota; kingdom Metazoa; phylum Chordata; class Mammalia; order Artiodactyla; family Bovidae; genus Oreotragus; species Oreotragus oreotragus. The sequence goes on along the minus strand of SJYX01013071.1, from coordinate 145,668 downwards.
GTGTGTGTGTGTGCATTCTCCTGCACTGGGATGTACATGTACGTATGTGTATGTCTGCCTGCCTCCTGAAGCCCAAGGAAATAAAAGCTATTTTCCACATTGGGAGACACATTCCCTTAACCCACTGGTTTACATAACATAGGTGAATTATGAACTACATTGCATTCTCCCCCTCAGTTCCCTTTGCACCCCCTGAACTGTGCTTGGGTCACCAGGACCATCATAAGATGTGGCCCATGGGACTCACTGTATTTACCAGACAGCTGTTGTCCAGGACACTCACTGTCCATTACATCAGTCCCCTTTATGAATCCTCTTGGAGGAAATTTTCTGGTTTCAGAACCAGAAATTTATACTTCTGAACATCTGGTTTGCATCTCTCTTATAGACACAGGGCATCCAACTGTGTCCCTCTTTGCACTGACTGTCAAGATGTTCAGGCTGGGTCTCCACAACCCACATCTGCCAAGGATACAGACCACACTGCCGTGTCCTGTGTGAAACTGGACTTATATCTTTATTTTTTCTTTTCTTCTCCAACTTTCCTTTTGACTCATTTTCAACTTATTTTGTTTTCTTTTATGGCATGCCTTTTTTACGTGATATTGAGTTATTTTCAGAACAAACTATAGCCCTAAACTAAAGCAAATTAGTACCCAATCTATACAATACACACACACACACACACACAACCAGAGAGTTTTTCATCTGGTTGGCCAAGCTGACCAGACTCCTGTCCCAAACTCCTGCCCAGGCTGGGCACCTGTGCCTTGGCACACTTTCTTAAAGAGATGAATTAATCGATTGATTTCACTAAGTATTTTTCCTTATGTCACTTTCAAGATCTTTATTATAACTTTGGGGTCCAAACAAAATAAAGATTACTTTCTATATTCTACAAATGGGGCAACTGAGGCTTAGACAAATTCAATGATCTGCCAGAGGCTTCAAAGAAAGCTAGAGAAAGTCAGGTCTCTTGATTTCTGGCTTGGGAGCCCCGCCTCTCTAGGACTTCCTTCTCTAGCTCAACTGCCTGAGTACAAAGGAAAAGCCACATTATACGCCCATTTTCGAGCATCTTCTATGCACTGAGCTCCATCAGCTTCCGGAGGAGACTACCAGAAGAGTTGAATATACAACATCGAACCACAGTAAACAAAAAGACCAAACAGGAAAATGTACGGGGATGTCTTCTATAACTCCTGGGCATGGAAATGACTAGATGGTTTAAACAGGTATTTGGATGTGTGTAAAACTGATAAGTTCTCACATCCAAGCAGGTGTTGAGGAAAAGAGAGGTCTTGTTATCTGCCAAAGGAGGTGGTAGGCTGGAGCTGAGGTGTGCACGTGTGTGCTCCTGGGAGCAGGAGCAGCTGAGAGATGAGCTTCACTGGAGGAGGTTCATGCAATCGGCAGATGGGAGTCCAGGGAAGGTGAGGTGAGAAGGCCGCGGAACACCATGCCACACTGGCCAAAGGGGACACAAGGGAGCCATCTGAGGCTGAGGCAAGAGGAACTGGGACCCGCCTTCCGGGTTCCTACAGTGGCTGGTGGGGCCGCAAGCACGCGGTGCCAGCCCCGCTCCCTATTAGGCAACACGCAGCACCATCTGCACAATCCCAGCAGCAAGAGCAGATATTTTATAACTTCCTTTTTTCTTTTTAAGTCTAAATTAAAAATAAATGTTCCTTCAGTTCTCAGATGTATATCTCTGGTGCAACCTGCCCACATTCCCTCACGCTGCCCTTTCCAGAACACGGCAGGGGAAAGGAGGAAAGAGATGAATAGAGAGAGGGAGCCAGTCCGCCGGCTTCAATGCCAGTGGATGGCACCTCTTCCAAGACGGAGATGCTTCAGCGTGGCCGCCCAGCGGGTAGAGAGCCCAGAAAGCGGCTGGGACCAGGGAACATGAAGGAGAGCCGACAGCCAGAATTCCCAGCCCGCACCCTATCTTGTCGCAGGACCTCGGCCAAATCGCACATCCCATCTTTGCTCTCATTTATAGTTCGTAACAGGACTGGGGTCCCCTCCACGGCTCCCGCGCCCTGGCAGCTGTGCTCCCTGCACATCTGTGTGCCTCTGCTTCCTCCTCCCCTGGGTGGCCGGCCACAGGCCTCCGTGACCAGTGCTCAGCCTCTGGTGGTGGGAGAAGCTGGACTCCAGTTCTGGTTCTTATATGTACTGGCTGTGTGACCACGCACAAGTAACTCGCGGTCTTTGCGCCTCTGTTTTTTCATCTGCTAAACTGGGACGGGCCTGGTACGTCTCTGAATGACCAGAAGGAGCGAGGTATGGTGAGAATGGGGCACGGTGTCTGGAACGGAGCATGCGCGCCGCCCCCCCCCCCAGGTGTGAGGAGCATGCGCGCCGCCCCCTGAAGGGAGACTGGGAAACACAGTCCTCATTCCCACTTTCAGCACAGAGCAAGAATTTGAACTGCCAAGTGGCATGTAGTTGATATTTCTCATCTTCATCTTAACATCCGGTGAAACAGACGCTGCTACCATCTCTGCACGGCAGAGGAAGAAATTGAGGCCCAGAACACTTAGGTATCTTGCTCAAATCAAATGTGGGGTTAGGGTTTAAACCCAGGGGGCTGCTCACTCTGAAGTCTAGGATTTCCCCTTCCTTACAACAATGCCATGACACCAGCAGAGGATAGGAGGGAAAATCCTCTGTTTAGCAAAGTTGCATCTTGGCAAAGATACTTCCTATCCAGTTGTAAAGTCAGGCACCTGCCCAGGGAAAAATATCCCAGCTTCCCTAACACTCAGGATCAGGAAGTCCAGAGGTCGGCTGGCTTTGGTTCTGTAACGTGCAACCATCCTTGACAATAACTGGGGAAATGCCACAGTGCCATGTGTGTCCTGCACACGCTGGGACCCACAGACTTGGCCGCTGCTGTAGGAGACGCCCTCTGGCTTTCTCCACCCAAGACCTATTTCTCGTCTGGTATGATCTGGAGCTGCCATCCCTGCCTCGGGTGCAACAGAGATAATCCCAGGGGTCTAAGAATCAAATGCTTCTCCCCGGATCTCAATACCTTCTGCTCACTTGAAAGGGATGTACCTTTCCTTAAACAACACCCTTTGCCCACTTACAAAATAAATTTTCAGACCTCCCAGCTCTGGAGGAGGGCATGGCAACCTGCTCCAGCATTCTTGCCTGGAGAATTGCTACGGACAGAGGAGGCTGGGGGGTTACAGCACATGGAGCTGCAAAGAGTCGGACACAACTGGGCGACTGAGCACAGCAGAACCCCTCCTCCTCCTCCCCTCTCCCCCCACGCCATCCATCACCTCCTCCTCCTTTGATCCACACAGTGGACCAGATGACATACGTTCCCAGAAGCCTTATGACTGCTGCCTGCTCCCGCAAAGGGCAAGGGGAAAGAGGACAGAGAAGAGAGGCGTAGTTGTCTACACAGAGCTGTGCAAACTGCACCTGTAAAGGGCCAGACGGAAAATACTTAAGGGTTGCCAGGCCATGAGGTTTCTGTTACGACCACTCAGTTTTGCCGATGGAGCATGAAGCAGCCACAGGTGATATGTAAATGAATATCTGCATTCTGATACAACTTTAACAAAGACTGATGAAGACTTGATTGGACCCACAGCCCACAGTTTGCTGACTCATGGCCTAGTGGTTACAGAAACAGACTGGCATCCATCAACACTTCCTGCAAATCTTATCTTCTAGAAGAGGTGGAAATTATCTACCTAATCTTCTTGGACCTCAGTTTTCTCATCTCTCCAGTGGGAACAAATACACCCACTGCTCTACAATTGTGGTGATAAATTCTCTGATCCCCAGACAGGCCAACCTTGCTCTGACCCCAGGGCCTTTGCACTTGCCTTGCTAGCCTTTCCACCCATAAGTACCTTTCCTTTCAGCTCTTGCATGTTGGCTCTGTCTTACCATACAGTCTGTTAAGTCGCCTTCTCAGAGGACTCCCCTGATACCCCTGTCCAGAGTACTGACCCTCTCCAGCCCGCACAGAGCAGATGCAGAAGCCAACTTGTTTAAGAAGACATTGATCCTTTTCTAGATGAGGAAGGACATGATTTCTGAAGCCCAGGAATTCCCCACACTGGAAGGGCTACCTTCTTGCCTTTTCCTGAACCTTCAGAGCCAGTCACAGGTGGGATTTAAAACTCAAGGCAAAGAAAATTAATGCATGTTTCTCCAGCCTGTACTTTTCAACTCTGGGTACTTCCTCCTTCAATCAAGTGGCTGGCGGGGCTGGCAGACCAAAGTAAATGATGGGGTGACCTTCAAGGCCCTTCAGGCAAGCTGAGAGTGCAGAGTTCCACTGTCTGGTGACCCATTCTCACCCCGTTGATGGGCCTTCCGTGAGTCACCCAGAATTTTCCACCGAGATTTATGAAATCCATTTTCTCTGAGACAGACTAAGCAGTTTATAGAGAACCAATATCATTAGGTTAATGATTCCCCATAAATTATTCCCCAAACAGCCCAGTTAATCCCACAAATGGAGCATTAATAGTGGCGGGTCAATTGCTGGCCCTTTGCTATTCCCTGGGATGACCACGGCTTAGGCAGATGGTGCTGTCTAGTGAAGTCTTGCTTATCGGGGCTGAATTCCCACTCCGTTATAATCCTCCATCAGCCACTTTGGGGTTCCCACAACAGCCTGGGTGTGATACCCTAAATGAATATCATGGCTGGGAATTATTTTCTGTCTCATTTCATCCTTGGCCATAACTTCTCATCTTCCACTGATGTCTGATTTATTTATCTGTTTATGGAGCAACCCCTCTGGCTTGAAGCGACAGCGACAGGCATTTGATCAAATCGAGTCGCAAATCTCATCTTCCATCATCCTGAATTTTTATTCCATCATTACTTAACAAAATAGAATTAAGCTGGGGAGAAAGCAGGGCTCCTGCATTATGCATTGGCCTCATTTCAGTGGTCTTTATGCTCTCTCTTGGGGTTGCAGCTTTTCCGCACGACCAAGTGTTCTCAGAGAAAAGCAGTTGCATCTCTTAACGCCTGAGGAATTTTGTTCTCCACTCTGATTTGCCTGGATTCAGAAAGCTGGCAGAGAGATCCAAGGATCAGACTGATTTTAGCCAAGGTGGTTCCCAGGGGACAATGTTCTAGAAGGGTTTTTCAGAGACTATCAGAGCTGCCGAAACTCTAACCTCCTTAAAATCAAGGTGCGTTTTCAGTTTGTCCTGTCAGCCTTGCTGTTCCTCACCCAAGCGGGCATGGAGTGGCACAGGGCATACAACAGTATGTCGTCATCGTTACCAAAACCCAGGACTTCCCTGATGGCCCAGTGGTTGAGAATCCATCTGCCAGTGTAGGGGACGTGGGTTCAATCCTTGGTCAGGAGGACTCCACATGCTGAGGGACAACAGGCCTGTGTACCACAGCTACCGAGCCTACACTCTAACGCCCATGCTCTGCAATAAGAGACGCCGCCTCGATGAGAAGCCCACGTACCGCAACTTGAGAGTAGTCCCTGCTCACCGCAGCTAGAGAAAGCTCGCAGGCAGCGACGAAGACCCAGCACAGCCATAAACAGATCAATAAATTTATATACATAAGAGAAATTCTTACCGGGTGCCAGGCACCCTGCTAAGTGTTTTAACATATTTATCCCCATTCTATAGATGAGGAAATGGAGTAAGGGACAAAACTAGAATTCAGTTCTCATCTACCCACCACCCAGAGCCAGGTTCTTAACAACTCTTGATTCTGCCTCCCAAAGAGATACTTCATTTCTTGCCCAATGAGAAAGGGGAAGTAATAAATACTGACTGAACACCTATGTGTTAACATTAGCCACAGTATCTCATTTTATTCTTAAAGTCCCCTGTGATACAAACAGTAGCCAGTCTCACAGGCAGGAAAGCTGGGGCTTAAAGATACTCAAATGATCTGCCTCTAAATCCAGGATAACAATAATACCAGCCAAATGATGAGGCTTTAGACTAAAGGTATGCTGTGATGCAGCTTCTACAGCAGGGGGTCCTGGTACAGGGCCCTGAGATGGCCCTCAGGGCATTCACGAGCTTTTTCATGCACCACACGGTATGCATGTGTGCAGGGAGATATTCTGTAAGGAAAGCCTCATAGCTCTGATAAGACATTAAATGGGGTTCTAAACCCAAATTAGATTAAGAGATACTGGTCTAGGGAACAGCTTATAAATCCTTGTTGACTTCAGGCAGTTAGCCATCAACACACATCTTTTCAGCCCTTGCTCTGCATGGGATACTATGGAAAAATAAAAAGACTGATATCCACCCATGTCTTCAAGGAGACAAGTAACAAGAGGAACAAGATCAAGTCTTGTTATTTCCCTGCTTAAGGAAATGCTTCCACTGGTTTTCCTGCCCACTTAGAATAAAATCCAGACTTCCCACTGTGACCTACCAACAAGGCTCAACAGATCCCCTACCCTCCCGATGTTTCACATATCTGGTGTTTTCTTAGCCTCAGGATTCAGAACAAAAGTCATTTCAGAAAGACCCTCCTTGAACTATGTGATTCTAGCATATATTGATTTCCTCTTAGCTATTATCACAATCTGTGATAGGGCACTAATTCCCTGTCTGTCTCCCTGCTAGAACGAAAGCTGATGAGGGCATACTAGCCCATCCTGTTCCCCATCCCCAGCACCCAACACTGTGCCTGCCACAGACGCGCTGATCAACAATATTGAGTGGATGAACAGGCATGTCACTTACTCCCTCTGAGTCTCAGTTTCCTCATCTATAAAGTGAAGGCTTGGATGATGGGTGGTTTCCAAGTCATGCTCCCCAGGTCCCAAGTGCCTCCCTAAAGAAGGCAGGCAGACCGCATAGGGAAAAAAAGGTGCAGACAGTGAGTTTCTTGGCCTCTCCACCCTATCCCATCTATGTATTCTAAGCATTGCCACTTGGAATAGGTTTTCATCTGAATGAAAAAAACTTCATCGATTTAAAGGTGAGGTTTTACACTGCTGGGACGCGGAGCATCTCTGCAGCTCTACAGTCTATTACCTGTAACTGACAATCACAAAGAGTGACACGGAGGAGAAGGGGCCCTCACAAGTGTCAGGACGGGAGGAAGAGGTGCCACCAAGATGGGCTGGTCCCAAAGACCAGAAGAAAATGAAGGACAAGTCAGGGGAACGGGGAGCCGTGGCGCTCTGAATCACGGTAGTGAGCAGTGTCTAGAGGAAACATTCAAGGAGCAAGAAAAGTCCGAGACAGTGGTCCTGAAGGATGGTCCTTGGAGCGGCAGCGCTTGCTAGAACTGGTTAGAAATGCAAACTCCTGGGCTCCATCCAGATCTACTACATCAGGGACTATGGAGGGGGCGGAGCCCAGAACTTGGCATTTAACAAGCCCTCCATATGACTGGATGCATGTTCAAGTTCTAAGGTTAAGGGTAAGGCAAGAAGGCTGAGGTATCTTCCCGAATCCAGTGAGAAGGCAGTCACAAAAGAATCCCGGGAAATAACTTGCTTCATCTTCGTGGTTCTCAACACTGGCTACCCGTTAGCATCACCTGGAGAGCTTTTCCAATTCCTAATGCCCGGGTCACATGCAGAGCAGTTAAACTGGAATCACTAAGAATGGGAGAAAGGAGTCTATCTTTTTAGGCCTCCCCATCCAATTGCACTGTACAGAACACGGTTGAATAGCATGGTGTGCTTGGCAAGGGGAGCCAGGACCCAGGACACCTGGAAGTTGATAATGTAGCCTCATGGGGTTCACCCAGCTGCTGCAGAGAGGTTGATGGTGATACCACTCAGGAGGGAGAAGTAATTTATTACAGAGGGGAGAATGCATTTACTTAATTAAGGATGGTGAATGCGCCTCCTGAGTAGCTCTGTGAGAAAGAGGGTGGAGGGAGAAGGACAGGAGAGGTATAATCATGTGGTTGTTTGAGTTACTCTTGCTGCTAGAAACAGAATGTACTGGATCGTTAGAATTAGGTGAAAAGACTTACTAATGAAGAGACTGAACACCGAGGACATCTCAAGAGAAAGATTTCAGAGTGGAGTTTGGGAGGACATTATGCCGAGGAAGGGCTTCCCTGGTGGCTCAGATGGTAAAGAATTCAGGAGACCTGGGTTTGATCCCAGGGTCGGGAAGATTCCCTGGAGAAAGGGATGGCAGCCCACTCCAGTATTCACTCCTAGAGAATCCCATGGACAGAGGAGCTTGGCAGGCTATAGTCCATAGGGTCCCAAAGAGTCGGACAGGACTGAGCAACTAATACACTATGCTGAAGAGAAGGACAGATCATGCTTGTGTCATCGTGGAGAGGACTATGAGATCTGGAGTTGAACTGCCTAGGCTCAAATCCCATCTCTGCCATTTTGAAGCTGTGTGACCTCAGGCATGTTGCTCAGCTTCTCTGGGCCAGTCTCTTCATCTGTAAAATGGGAGGTAACAAAAATTTCTATCTCGTTGGGGTTTTGTGAAGATTAAATGGGTTAGTTTATGCAACGTGTTTACTATAGCAGTGCCTGGCACTCTGCGGTGGGTTGCTATATTCATTGTTTTTGTTTATAGGGTTGTGTGCATAACAAGGGGTGTATGGAACCAGGACTTCAAGGATTTCTTGTTATGGTGCGTGCTTCTTTTCTTCCCCCAGTAAAATGACTATGACTTGTAAATAACCCATGTGTTCATGAATCCATGTAGTCTCAAGGGTTGTACCTGTGTTGACTTCGCCATAATTGCAGAGATTGTTGCTTCAACTGCTCTCCTGCCTCTGGCCACCATCAAAGAGTGTCAAATCAGCCCTCAGGGCAGAGGAAGAGCTCAGTGACCTCCATCCAATGCAGTAGCTGAGCGACATCAGTGCCCTCTTAACACTCCAAAAACAGAGCAATGCTGGATGCACTGTAACATTCAAAGCTTCACATACACAGCTTGGATCAAAAGTAAAGGAAAAGAGAACCCCAGGTGTCAGAAAGGACCAGCCAACTAAATAAGCCCAAAAGTCCATGTGATATCACAACTGCTTATACCTAGAGAGTCATAAAATCAATGCCCTGAGACCAGAGCTACATCCACAGGAAGGGAGCTGATAAAGCCCAAAGCAGAGAACAAACAGTAAAATGCTTTCTATCCTTGAAGGGGGCACTAAAAAGCTCTACCTGTGGCTTAAGCACACAGCTTTCAGTTGAGTTGGCCAACCCACACCACAAGTAAAAGACTCACTGAGAGAAATTTAAATATCAAAGAGGTTTCCCAGTCGAGGCCCCCTGGAAGCCCAAAGGAAAAAAATCCCCACTGAAGATGAGCTCACAGTTAAAAATTATAAGGCACACAAAAAAACCCAAGCCCCTGCAAGAATCAGAAGATGCAACTAATGAAGGAATTTGCACCATGGAAACGAAATGTACAGGGCCTCTTTAAAATTCTCTTTGAGGTTATTCGAGCAGTAGCAAAACAAAGGAAAGAAAATAGAGTCAGTAGCAGCTACAGATCATTAACTGTGGACACAAAGACTGCGTGAAGATTGTTGCCCTGTTCAGTTTCTGCTTGTTGATTTTAAGAATGTGATGCAGGAGACTGGAAAAAAAAAAAAAAAAGGATACTCACTCCTGTGTTGGCTGACATGGTCTTTCTAGAAAAGCCAAGTTATCAACATGAATCAGAAGCCTTCATTTTTTATTTTTGGCACACACTTTGGAGAAACCCACTTTTAGGAATTTATTCTAAAGAAATAATGATGGATATGAGCAAAGACTAGCTGCAAGGATTTTTCTTCAGTGCTGAACAATTGGAAACATCCTAAACGTCCAGCAGCAAGGGATTTATCAAATAAATGATGATATATCCAGATGTTGGGATTCTAGGCAGGCATTGAAATAGATGCTGCAGAAGAACGTTTAATGACATAGAAAGATGTCCATAACACTGTAAGTAACAACAACAAAAAAGACTTTTCAAAAAATAATTGCATGGGCCATATAACTCTATTTTTATAAATGTAGGATAAATACTGTGGCTTAATATTTATTTGTGGAAACTCAATTCTGAAAAAAGTAGATGTAATACTGGAAACAAAAGTCACAAACAGGATTATCTTTGAGCGGTAATGCATCATGTCATTGATGGAAACACATCACGGGCCCAGTTGAAAAATGAAAATGATCTTTAATGGGAAAGGATATGGAAAGTTTTGGAGAAAATTATGTGAACAGAAAACAACACAGCTCTTCACAGACAGGTGTAGATTTCCAGTTCTGGAGCTCAGCGTGAAGAGGACAGCTGTCAGTAATGTGACTGCATGGAGTGGAGGTTCTCCCCAAGCATTGCTCTCCAAGCTTCTCCTCTCTTCTGCCATTCTGGAGCTCCCAGCTACCTGGCTGCTTGAATTCAGGTGAAAGTCACTGAAGCAAAAGAGCCTAGAACATTCCTGAGAGTTCACCACAACACTGGAAGATATGGAATCTTCTCCAGGACCATCTCATGGAGCATCATGGCTGTCTGAGTTCTAATCCCTGTATTACAGGAGATTTTCTTCTCTGTCCTTCTTTGGACCAGATGGCATGACCTTAGTGTTTTGTGTTTTCTTTAATAGTGAGTTTTAAGCTGGCTTTTTCACCCTCATCAAGAGGCTCTTTAGTTCCTCTTCACTTTCTGCCATTAAAGTGGTATCATCTGCATATCTGAGGTTGTTGATATTCTTTGTGCTTGTTTATAGTTCTCAAATACACTATTTTGTGTATTAGTCACCATAAACCATAGGGTCCAAAATGACCCCTAAATCAGTAGCTTAGCACAAGAACTTTCTTTTTTTTTCAAACTAAAGTCTGATACTGTAACGATATTGCCTAGGATACACAGGTCTGCAGGTTGAGGCAGGGAGAGAAGAGACAGAATAGGGGTGGCTCACGGGCCCCTGAGAGCCTTAGGACAGGAGAGGCACGTCCTTTCTGTTTACACCTCATTGGTTAGAATTCCCAGTGCCCTCGTGGCAAGGTACTGGGAAGCATATTCATTTGTACCAGAAAGCCTACCATGCCAGGTAGAAGCAACACTGGTACTCCTGACAACCTCTTTAATAAAAACTATTTTTTTAAACACACTTCCTAGGGTGTGGAATACTGTCCTACTAGACTTAATCTAAGAAGTAAATCTCTGTGTTGTCTCTACAGGGAACCCATTCACACAGATCACTGGCTTTTGTTAAAATAAGTGGATGAATGCCGGGAGCCAGCACGAGGAGTCTCGCCCATGGCAAAGGTCATGAGGGTAAGGGGCCCGACAGGCAAAGGCAAGTCAGGCCTTAAGGGAGCCTCGCTGGATCTGCTTGTGCATTCTGCCCCCAAACCAGAGTCTGCCTACCGTACTGCTTTATGCTTTCACTTACACTTCTGACATTATGAGATGTGTATAAGAGACAGGCCCCAGGTGTGAGGAGCATGCGCGCCGCCCCCCGCCCCAGGTGTGAGGTGCTAGCATCGTTCCTCTCCTTCCATCTCATTCTTTTCTAGTCTTTGCTGTTCTCTCGCGTCTCTGACCTTCACAGCCTACATCACACAATCGAGCAACATTTAGTCCACAAAGGGCAGTGAGCTCCTGACGGCAGCATCAGGGCTTTTCTCTCTGATGTTCCCCAAAGCACTCAGCACAAAGTTGGGCGCAGAGCACACACCTGAAGAACATTGCTGCTGCTGCTGCTGCTAAGTCACTTCAGTCGTGTCCGACTCTGGCGACCCCATATTGCTAACTCATTATTAAGGACATTCATTCCTGGCCAGGGAAGAGATCTATGATGGATTGTGACAATGACCACCATCATCCATCTCTTTCTTACTCCTTTTACTAAAGTCTGATTGCATGAGGCTGTCAGCCTTTGAAGAGAGGGCAGATTGAGTTTGGTCCCTGCATACCCGTGCCAGGCGAGGAATTTGCTTCCATGCTCTTGGTATTGCTTTGGCCAGTGGCATGTGGGAGGAAGTAGCAGTGTGCCAGTTAGAAGCCCAGGCCTCACAGACCTTATTTATGCTGGCCCTCTGTGCTCTTGACATTGCCAAGAGGTGACATGCCCTGACCAGTGTTCTCGAAAGAGGATAAAATGTGAGGAGCAGAGTCCAGCCTGGTTGAGCTGACTCCCAGTTGACCCCAGACCTGTAGTGAGAAGCAAAACTGCCTCAATCAAGCCCAGTCTAGACCAGCCAAACTCCCAGGTAACTGCAGATCCCTAAGAATGAATGCTATAGCTGCTGCTGCAATTTTGTGGATGTTTGTTACACAGCACAACAGTAGCAATAGCTGATTGATATAGGGATTACTTCATATAAAGAATGAAGATGGTGTCCTTCCTGGGCAAAATTCGGTACCTCTACTAACGCACCTGTACCACTACTAATGTCTTCCCTCGTGATGCTGCTTCCTGAGCAGCCCAGCTTGTCAACCTACTCCAACTGGTGACCATTGGCCCAGTTCTGGGGCCACCCTGGCTGGTCCAGAAAGAAGGGAAGTTTGTAACTGAGCCTCATCTCAGGACAGAATGAGGAACAGGGCCGACTGTACCCCTATGGCAACTGGCTCACAAGAAAAACCACAACTTCACTTCAGCCCTCCACCTTCAGAGCGTTCTAACCTCTGCAGAGAGATAAGGTCTCCGTGTGGGAGAGAGGCACCAAATACCCCAGTCTGCTTGGCCAGAAGGAGGACACAAACAGCTGAAGACAAGGGCAAGGCAGCAAGTCTGCGGGCCACAGTGCTGGCCACGGTGATATTGGGACTCAGAACTGAGCAGCCTCCCACCCCTTGGGCTGGCACTCATATGAAAGTGATTCAAGTGATAAGAAAAAGAAAACTTTAAAAGTATAAAAAAAATTCAAAGGGAAACAGGGTGTGTGTCTAAACAACTGAGTGGTAAAATTTAAGTCAGGGGAAGACTATAGGTACAGAATCGTCTTGCTTGGCAGGAAAACAGCAGAAATATTAGTCCTGCCACTCTCCCCCCATCTTCATTCGGCTAGTCCCTCCTCACCTCTGGCTTTCTGGTCAGTTGTCACCTCCTCCAGGAAGCCCCCGCCAGCCCGCAAGATGACGTGGGTCTCCATCACACGCTCTCTCAGCACCCTGCCTGCCTTCTTTGCAGTATTTATCTTGGTAGTAAATATATGTTTAAAATCTGTCTTCCTTGAGAGCTTCCAGATGCTTAGAGGGATGAGACCACATAACATTCACTTCTCAAATACCTGGGAGTCCTCTCCGGCAAAGCAACAGTCCTTTAGCATCACATGCTTTTCGTCCGCACTGATGCGCTCAGTTCTAAAATGTTCCTCTTCATTTTCGAAAGACCTTCCATGGGCTCCGGTACTCAACAATCTGCCTGCTTTTTCCCTCGACTTTGTCTCCATCTTCTGATTTCTATCGCTAATGGTCCGAAAAGTGACACTCGGGCGCATCAGAGGCGCTGCTATTTAAAGCAGCCCAACCATTCAAGAAAACATCTTTTGTCAAATGAATGTTTGTCCCTGACTGGTCCATTCCAGTTTAACTGAACCCCACCTCTTGGATGGTATAAACTAAGCCAGAGCTGCAGTGAGAAGCAAATCAGACACCAGCCATTTTGGTGTCTGATTACAATGGCCAGGAAGAAAATTGGGGTTGGGACTGAAATGTGTGAAAAAATGGAGTCTGGGATGAAGAGGGTTGGGAGATGTGACAAAGGCTCTGAGACTCAGCCAAATCCTCATGTAAGTGAACCCTCCATGGTCCACCCTTCCTCCCCACAGAGAGGATGTGACTTATACCAGCACCTTTGCAGAAATGGGGTTTCTAAGTCGACACGATCATCTGCAGGATTAAAATGAGAGGGTTCAGAGTAGATAGGACTGCTCATGTCCCAAGAAAATGTCAGGTTTGGAAGTAATCCAAGACCCCTGAATTCACTGACAGGATGCTCCTGGTCTGCCCTCCTCAGCCTCCCAGCTGGATATGAGGGGTTTCAGGCTTGAGTTCTGAGACTCCCAGAATGACAGGAGAGAGGAGAGGAGGACGGCAGTGTCAGGGAGCTCAGGGCCGAGAAGGGAGACACAGAGGCCGCCTGGGAGAACCTCAGGCTCGCTGCCCTGAGACATTATGGGGGCCAAGGGTAGAGGCTGGCAGCTGGAGAAATGCAGAGAGGACAAGATGGGGCCCACACCCTGGCCCTGCCTCTCCCAGCCACACGTGCCCAAAAAACACAGGGCTGCATATCTCTTGAAGGAAACCTGAGGATTTAGATGCCAACTGTCAGAAGCAATCACAGTTGCTGGGGGTCTTTCTGGGAAGGTACCTGAAAAAGGGTAGCCATGAACTGCACCCGCCTTGGGAACAGCCTTGGTGCACTGGCTTAGCCGCCATGCTTATGTATAAATTGGGATCGCTTTGCCACACATCAAAGGGGGAAAAGTTTCCATCTTCAAATGTTAAGCTTAAAATAAGACACTACATGGGTGCCAGTAGATCTGTGAAATCTGCTGACTAAACTGGCACCAGCTTCTGGGAGAAAACCAGCTCGTTTCTCCTGGGCTCTGGGAGTGAGCACGATGGGGGCAGGGTTACTCTCAGGCAAGGTGGGAGCAGCATGGGGAGGGGGGTGTTAAGTCAGGGATGCTCACCTGGGCAGGAGGTAATTCGGATATTACTTCCAGAAGCATCTTAGCCAAGACACCTGCCAGCCTGACTCACCCCTTCCCTTTATCACTCAGGGACCCAGTTCCTAGCACATTCGCTGGCACCCCATTTCTATTTTGGTAAGCATTTTAGTGGTTTCTGCGTGTGTATATTTCTTACCCATTCTATCAGAGCAGGGGCTTCCCTAAGTCATGGACTGGAACTTTCACTCCCCTTCAGACCACGCCCTTACTGAGATGTTCAGTACTAGCAGGAGACAGCAGGGTCTTAGGAGAGGTGATGTGGCTGGTGGAAGCCAGGCCTGGGGTTGAAGTTCCCAGACAATCACAGTGCTCCCTTCTTGCTGGGCAAGGTGGTGGCCCCAAGAAGGGAATGGGACCAACGAGTCCTCACATTGCTTATCCACATCAAAGTGCCCAGATAGAAAGCCACAGGTTCTCCACAACCAGTGGCTCCTCCTAGGGCCTGGCCTCTGGCCCAGCTATTCTAAATCCTGGGATACAGCTACTTGGGGCTAAGAAGTGAGTCTCACCTAGCCTCCCTATGGTCATTTTGCTCCAACTGCCACTGAAACCATCCCAAGTCATGTTGCCCATTAATCCCAATCATGTGTTCATACAGGGTGTCAGAGGCTAGGATTCCTATTCTCACATCCTACACATTTCTTCGCAGAGGGATGTTTGCTCCGGGCTGGGAGGGACTGGTCCTGGTAGGACATTCACAGTGTCTACTTCAGCAGTCAAGCCTTGAGCAACACGGGAATCAGCACCCACGTTCCTACAATGCCTACAGGGCTGTAGTGGCCCTGGGGTGATTGATTTGTCTTAGGAAGAGGAGAGAGAGGAAAACTAGGGGGTGTCCTCAATAACACTTGTGAACTAGAGAGAGTGTGGACATCCCTTGAGTTGTCTAGATTATACCAGTTGGTAGCAGCCATTAATTTTAAAGGGTCCAGTTGACCTCCTATGAGGAATAAGCCCCAAACTCAACTTCTGTGGTTTGAGAGAGACGATACTGCCAAATGATATCTCTTTATTTTTAAGCACTGATGGAATATTTATTAAAAATTATTTGGAAGATCCTTTTTGACTACCTATAGCTATTCTTCTCTTCTTTCTCACTAACAAATCCCTATAATTGGGGATTGACTATATATATCCAGCTAATTTCTAATGTAATATAAACAAAACTGTTGTGTGACACTCTAAAGAGGACTACTTAAAGGGAAATGACTCACATAAGAGGTATATCCTTTTACTTCTCCTTTCTTTATCCTCCCTGGGATGTAGATGTGATGACTGGAACTTCAGCAGCCATTTTGGGCTATGAAGTTACTGACACTAGAAGCCAGCACTGAGAATAATGTAGAAAAATGGAAGTCTGGATTCACAATGACTGTGGGTTCTGCCTAGCTCCAAAATTCTTTGATCTGAGAGGGAAATAAATTATTTTGTTTAAACTACTATTGTTTTCAACTTTTTGTTATATACAAATGATCCTACTTCTCATATAATCATACACACAAAGAAAACCATAATAAATTTCAAATGGCAAAATTGTAGAGGTCACTCTAAAAATAACATAAACTAGAAATAATAATAAAAGAATATATAATTTTAAAACACAATCATTTGGAATTTAAAATGTATTCTTCTGACTAATTGATTAAAGAGGATTCAAAGCTATAATTTCAAACTTATTTCAAATATAAAAATACAGATCATTGTATAAAAACATATTAGACATAGCCAAGTATCTGATATATACTCAGAAGCAAATTCAGAGGCCTAAAGAGTTTTTCATTAGAAGGAAAGAATGAGACTAAATAAGAATAAATTCAAAGCAATAAGTTAAAAAAAAGCCAGCCATAACAAATCAAAGAGGAAAAGTGGATATTATGAAAATAAGAATAAATTAGAAAATGAAAACAGAAGAATTGATAAATACATCTACGAGCTGATTCCTAGACACAACTCTCAAAAATCCAGTTATTTTAATAAAGGAGATGGAGGTGAGAAGTGGGGACAAGACTCAAAGCTCAATCCTAGGAAAGGCCATTATATTTTAAGAATCAATATTTAAAACTTTTCTACCAAAGACACCAGAGAGTAAAGGAAGAATGGCTAGGAGAAGAGATTTCCAATATATATAATTCAAAGGATTAATATTCAAATATATAAGGAATTGGGGAAGGAAATGGCAACCCACTCCAGTACTCTTGCCTGGAAAATCCCATGGACAGAGGAGCCTGGTAGGCCACAGTCCACGGGGTTTGTAAGAGTCGGACACGACTTCATTTTCACTTTCACTTTTCACTTTCCTGCATTGGAGAAGGAAATGGCGACCCACTCCAGTGTTCTTGCCTGGAGAATCCCAGGGACGGGGGAGCCTGGTGGGCTGCCATTTATGGGGTCACACAGAATTGGACATGACTGAAATGACTTAGCAGCAGCAGCAGCATATAAGAAATACTTACAAATTAATTAGAAAAATATAGCCAATGGAAGAATGGACAAAGGATGTTAATAGCTAATTCATAAAAGAAGAAATGTAAATAGTCAATAAATACACGAAAAGAAGTGAGATCTTTTGTTGTTCAGGGAAATGTGCATTGCCTTTTACACAGCAAGCTCAGTTTCTGGAATGGGCCCTTAAGAAATCCTCATACTTGTACAAGAAAAGCTTTATAAGGATTTTCCCACAGCACTGTTATTTCTAGTAGAAAATTATCAGAAACAATCTAAATCCATCACTATGGGAGAGAATGTTACTCAGCAGGAAAAATGGAAAGAGGAGGGAAGGAAGGAAAGAGATCTTTACATAGGCAAACTGCTAAGCGTAATTAAGCTATTTGTAGATAAATAAGTATATTTTTGTATTTTTAATGGAAAAGATACAAAACAAAACAAAACTTTTAGTGATGATTCATATTTATGCAAATACCTAGAAAAAAATCCTGAAAGTTCACACTAAACTTCTTAGAGAGATTACTTCTGGGAACAGATTTGGAGTTCAGGATTGTCAGAGGAACTTTAATATTTTTTTTGCATTGTTTGAATTCTGAGTTGAGAGAACATATTCATGTATTACTTGTATAACTTTAAAAATATTCTTTAAAAAATTCTTAGTGATATTTTTGAATTCTAAAGAACATATTCATGTATTACTTGTATAATTTTATAAAATATATGGAGAAGATTTTTTTAATCCTAAGTATATTTCTGCACTCCAAAGATAAAAAGAGAAAAAATACCAAAAGATCCCAAAGGGAATGGGGGAGGTTTACCTATAAAGAAAAAGAGAATCAGGCCAACTATTGTTCATGTATAAGAGGGGAAAAAAATCATTTCAGAAATGCAAGGACTCAGAAAGTATTGCCCACACACTCTTAATATTATTCAAAAAAGTACTCTAGCCAAGCATAGAGAACACACACACACACACACACATACACACACACACACACACACACACACGCAGCCTAAATACTTGTGAAGTTTAATATAGGTGTTAAGCAAGGGTTCAAAAAGCTAGTGAGATTCCAGACTATATGCAAAATCTGGGCAAGTGTATATGAATGAAATGGTAGAAAACAGGGTAAGATGGTGTGCTAAAAATCTCTCCCTTTATGAGTAGGATTGGGGAGATCCTATTTCCTATTCAGTTATTGATATTGATAAGGTAAGTACAATGAAATCTCTCTATAACACATTACAGGTGAATGGTAACTAGAGAGGATTAAGATGCTTCCCTTCCAAACTACTTAAGAAACAAACAGGACCAATAAAAATTATCAGTCTAGCATAAATCAGGAAAATAAATGGAAACAGTAACAAACTTACTACTGGATGGCTGGGATAAGTGCTCACAATAACCAGTGGCAAAATAAATATGAGCAAGTTCTTTTAATTATTGAAGTTAAAGACAACTTCTCAAAGTGGGTTAGAAAAAAAGAGTAGAATTCAGTTCAGTTTTGTCTTTGAGAGACATATACACAGAAATATCACTCTAATGAAAATGTGTAGGCAACAATTTACAAGTCGAACAAACAAAAAGGGAATCGAAATATTAACATGAGATGAAGTAGAATTCAAGACAATGATATTCAAAGAAACAGATATTTCATGTGTGTGTGTGTGCATCTGTGAGAGAAAGAGAGAGGTGGGAAGGTGCAGACTATAACCTCAAGATAAAAATGCCACGAACATACCAAACCCCACTGCATAATTATGGTGGGAGAAGTTTATAATACTTTCTCAGAATATTTCAGAACAATGTAGAAGTTTCAGGGAAACTACAAAAGGAGAGAGATGAGAATGATATGCCTAAACATGCTGATACATATTTAAAATACGTGCATAAAATGAAACATTTCAAGTGTATAGAGAAGTCCAGAGGATAGTATAATGAACATCCACATACTGCCAAATCTAATTATTTTGTTAAATTTTTGTGAAAATTTTCTTTTTAAAAGCTGAAACATAAAAGATATAAATGAAGCTCCTCCTGTTCTGCTAGATCCCATTGCCTCTCTCTCCCCAGAGGTAAGTAGTATCATGAATCTGTTGCTGACTGTTTCCATGAATGTTTTTATGACTCTATGAAAAATATATCCATAAATATATATTATTATATATTGTTATATATTAATATATAGTATATATAAAAATGCTTTATGTATTGAAACATTACATAAATTACATCAGACAGTATTATTACTCTGCTACTTTTCTTTCATTCATCATTGTTTTTGAGATTTATCAGTACTGACAATTGTAGCCCTGTTCATTTTTTTCTTTCCTGTGTTGTTTTCTAAAGTATCACTAAATCATGACTTATTTTTCCATTCTCTTGTTGATGGGCATTTCAGTGGTTTCCTTTATTTTGCTGTTATAAACAGTGCTGCAAGTATTTTCTTTTCATATAGAAAGTGTTTTGTGTATGAGGTGAAATCTAACTTTATTTCTTCTCCATATAGGTAGCATCATTTGTTAGAAGGTCCATCTTTCTTCTCCACTGAACTGTCAAATATCAAGCTTCCATGTGGGTATGGGCATGTTTCCAAACTTTCTATCCCATTCCAATGATCTATTTGCCTATCCCCAAACCCAAACCAAAACTCAGTTGGTAAAGAATCCGCCTGCAATGCAGGGGACACCGGTTTGATTCCTGGGTCGGGACGATCCACTGGAGAAGAGATAGGTTCCCCACTGAAGTATTTTGGTCTGGAGAATTCCATGGACTGTAATAGTCCATGGGGTTGCAAAGAGCCATACACGACTGAGTGACTTTCATTTTCACTTTTATACTACTTCCTAGGGTGACTCTCCTATTACCACATTCTTGAAAATTGTCTTGGCTGTTCTTGGCCCTTCAGTTCAGTTCAGTTCAGTCGCTCAGTCGTGTCCGACTCTTTGTGACCCCGTGAATTGCAGCATGCCAGGCCTCCCGACCATCACCAACTCCCGGAGTCCACCCAAACCCATGTCCATAGAGTCTGTGATGCCATCCAGCCATCTCATCCTCTGTCGTCCCCTTCTCCTCCTGCTCCCAATTCCTCCAAGCATCAGAGTCTTTTCCAATGAGTCAACTCTTTGTATGAGGGCCAAAGTATTGGAGTTTCAGCTTCAGCATCAGTCCTTCCAATGAACACCAGGACTGATCTCCTTTAGTAGACCTAGACAAGAAAGATGGCCCAGTCCCTACTGCTGTGTCTCCCTGGGAAGCTGGAAAGGCACAGCCACCTGGACTGGCTGGAGACTCTTCCAGACTGTGTTATTTTGCTGTCAGTTTTTTCTGAAAGTGATAATCAGTTGTCTTCAATGATTAAAATATACGCTCACCTGGAAGCAGAAGGACGGACGGTTTGACCTCTCAAGAACTTCTTTACCGTTATATTGCAGGAGAGATCATGGCAGAGGGAATGTGATACAGTAAAGACTATCTGCTGTGTTTCTCTTTTTGTTCATAAAAAAGAACAAATCGAACCTGCATCTCTTAACGTCTCCTGCATTGGCAGGCTGGTTCTTTACCACTAGCGCCACTTAGGAAGCTACATTGGATATGAAATCAAGTAACAAAATTCTTGTTACACAATTGCAGGGAGACACCTGTTACAGTGCTGCAGGGAAGGGGTCTAGACAGCTTCAGGGTGGGAGCTAGCGGCCAAGGGCACCAACGATGTGATCAGAGAGTTGGGCTCTCTGGAGAAGAGAGTGGAGATGGAGATTGTGTTCAATCACATGGTTTAAATTAAATCAATAATTTTAATCATGCTGAAACTATCAATCATAGTGAAACCTGGGTAAAAACTCTTGGACATCAAGGCTTTGGAAAACTTCCAGGTTTGTGAACACATTTTTGTGCTCGGAGGGTGGTACGCCCTGATCCTGTGGGGAAGGAGTTGTGGAAGCTGAGCCTCCTCCCCACCTTCTTGCCATATGCCTCTCTTCCAATTAGCTATGCTTGAGTTGTATGTTTTACAATAAAAGTGCAATTGTGAGTTCCGTGTATTTGATAAGTTCCTTGAATTGTTTTAGTGAATTACCAAACCTCAAAGGGACTTATGGGAAACCCTAAATGTGCAGTAGAGTTGTGAGAGGCTAGGGGACATCTGGGACTTGCGGTTGGTATCTGAAGCAGGGGCAGTCTGAAGGAGCTAAGCACCTCAGTCTGTGATGTATGCACTGATTCCGGGGAGCTGGTGTCAGAATTGAATTCATTTGAATGGAATGGGATGAACTGATGACACCCAGCTGGTATTGGGGCTTAGGCAGTGATGGTGATGGTTGACGCTTACTGAGCACTTCTTATGTGCCATATGCATGTGAAACACACGTTTCACGTGTATTTTCTCTGATAAGAACCCAGACCCCCACCATGCTCTCAGTATTGATGGCTGCAATTTACAACACGGGAAGACTCCTCAATACATTGTATGTAGCTTCAAAACAAGTCATCCATCCCTTAGGATGTCCTGCAACTGGCCAGGGATTGTACACCTTTGGCTTCAGGTACCCCTCCCCATCTTCAGGGAGGAGTTACAGATCTGTAAACATTCCAAGGGCTGCTATTTAAAGACAGTCCTTTGTAAATCAGAGTGCTTCTGAAACACAAATGGATGCAATCATGCCCTAATTTCCTTGGTTTGTGGGTTTGGATTTACTTGCTTGCTTTATTTAGACTGTTTTGAATCCTGTTGTGGGCTGAAAATCAACAGCTTCAGCCGTAAATGTTCTGATTCTATTATGTTTTGTTCTGTGCAACACCAGGTGTGATGCCAGACAAACAATGTTGTTTCTTCCCAATGCTACACCTTACGCATCCAAGTGAGCACTGGCCTTCACAGTTCTCACCTTGAGAAGGCAGATGCTTTCCCCACCACTCTGTCCTTCATACCTGGAGCACTCCTGTGGCATCCTTTCTCCCACTCCCCTCCCCAGGGCCTGAGGCTTCTCTCAGAACGAGAATTTTGTTACTTGATTTCATATCCAGTGTAGCTTCCCAAGTGGCACTAGTGGTAAAGAACCAGCCTGCCAATGCAGGAGACGTTAAGAGACGTAGGTTCGATCCCTGGGTCGGGAAGATCCCCGGGAGGAGGGCATGGCAACCCACTCCAGTGTTCTTGCCTGGAGAATCCCCATGGACAGAGGAGCCTGGTGGGTTACAGTCCATAGAGGTGCACAGAGTCAGACTCGACTGAAGCAACTTGGCATGGCACACAGCACATAGCCTGGGTTCAATCCCTGCTTAGGGAACTAAGATCCCATAAGCCATGAGATGCAGTCACCAAGAAAAAAAGTACTGCACACCCCCACCCTCTTCTCAGCATTTCAGTCGACGGGAAAGAATGGAAGCAATGAGAAGAGGGCTGCAGGGAGGGGTTCAGGCACCAACGAGTTTAGGGATTAAGAGCTTGGATGAGGATGGCAGCAGAGGGGATCGGAAGAGGTGAACTATTTTTGGAGTCCACCACTCACTGGATGTATGGGATGTGGCAGTGAAGATAAAAGAGGTCACTTCTATCTCTCACCAAAATTCTCAGTGACCCTCCAGAGCCCTTCTCACGCTCGGTAATCAGAATTACTTGTGACTGTCTTTTTTTTTTGTGACCGTTTTTCTATTGTCCACGTCCTAGAGTGTGAGCCCCAGGAGGGCACTGGGTAGCAGAGAGCGCTTAGCACCCCCAGAGGACTCAATATTTTCACAATGAATAAATGGATGGACATCTTATCCTCCCGACAGAAACCCAGGCACAAATACAAACTCACTGCATCCAGTGACTGAGCTTCTTGATTTGGCTCCAAAGCTTGAAAGGTCGGTGGTCGTGGGCACATTTGAGAATCTGATGGAAGCTACAGAGCACGTCCCCTGCCCCAAATGTGAACAAAATTTTGCAGAGTACTCCAGGGATTTCACGGACCACCCAGAGTTCAAGGTTAAGAACTTCTGATCTCTAATCCAAAGCTCTAGTTTTACAAATGTGCCCAGAGAGCGGAAGTGACTTGCCCAAGATCACATGGCTGGGGAAAAAAAAAAAAGAAGGGGAAGGAAATCTTTTTTGAGCTGTAAATGATCAGGACTTTCTCGTTTTTCCAGACCCCTCATTTGCTCTGGGCAGAGACAGCCAGCACATTCATCTAGAGCTGGACTTTTCTATTTCAAAGTCCTTTGCTTAGGCATAGAAATGTATCTTCAGAAATTTCTTTTGGACCAAAACCTCCCCAGACTAGGTTTGAGGTTTGAGGAAGAGAAGAGCCGCATACTGATCTGCGTGTGTGTTGGGAGAGTTCAGGGACAGTGGCTTCTGTTGTTAGTTAAGGAAAAGTATTTTCCTCTTTCATTCTCTTTTTACTGTTTCCCCAAGTGTTTTTCTGACTCAGACGTGAAGCAGAGCTCAGTTCTGCTCTATAGGATTAGTTAACAATCTTTGACAGTACTGCATTCTCAGTGGAAGTCAGAACCCCTGCAAAACACTGAATTATTCACACCAAACAGGCCATATTTGCTGATGGAGCAAGCAGAATTTTGTGTGTCATGGAAAGACTCATTAAACTGAGTGCTTCAGTAAGGCAAGCACCAGTGGGGTCTAACTTGTTGCTGTTGCTTGACATCTGCCTCCCCAAAGTGCCATGTGTGTGTATGTGTGTGTGTGTGTGGATAGCATCACCGACTCGATGGACATGGGTTTGGGTGGACTCCGGGAGTTGGTGATGGACAGGGAGGCTTGCCGTGCTGCGGTTCATGGATCACAAAGAGTTGGACACGACTGAGCAACTGAAGTGAACTGAACTATAGGCATACAGCAATGATTTCATATATTTGTCCTACATCCAGAAATCTTATAAAATAGTAGTTCCAACAGTTTGCCTATCCTCATGCATACTTGTGTTTACTCCTTTCCACTCCTGATGTTTTTCATGTCTTAATCTGCTTGTTTGTCTCTTAGGAAAATGACGGATAGAAGCACTATTATCAGACATTCTTCCTCGTCCCAGACATTAAGGTTTTACCTTTATTTGATTCATCTTTAAGAATGGTACTTGCAACGGACACTTAATCAAATAATGTGTGGAACTCAAGAGGGAGGGAATATCTGTATACTTATGGCTGATTCACACTGTTGTACAGCAGAAATCAACATGACATTGTAAAGCAATATCCTCCAGTTAAAAAAAAATTGATGGGGAAGACTTAAACAGATATTTCTCCGAAGAAGACGTACAGATGGCCACAAACACATGAAAAGCGGCTCAACATCGCTCAGCATTAAGAAACGCAAATCAAAGCTACAGTGAGGTGTCACCTCACACCTGTCAGAATGGCCATCACAAAAAAAATCTACAAATAATAAATGCTGGAGAGGATGTGGAAACAAGGGAAGCTTCCCGCTGCACTGGTGAGATGATAAATTAATACAGCCACTATGGAAACCCGTATGGAGCCTAAAAAATTAGGAGAGACACAGATGTATAGAACAGTCTTTTGGACGCTGTGGGAGAGGGCGGGGGTGGGATGATTTGGGAGAATGGCATTGAAACATGTATAATACCTGTCTCTTATACACATCTAGATGTNGATGATAAATTAATACAGCCACTATGGAAACCCGTATGGAGCCTAAAAAATTAGGAGAGACACAGATGTATAGAACAGTCTTTTGGACGCTGTGGGAGAGGGCGGGGGTGGGATGATTTGGGAGAATGGCATTGAAACATGTATAATACCATGTATGAAATGAATCGCCAGTCCAGGTTCGATGCAGGATACTGGATGCTTGGGGCTGGTGCACTGGGATGACCCAGAAGGATGGTATGGGGAGGGAGGAGGGAGGGGGGTTCAGGATGGAGAACACATATATACCTGTGGCGGATTCATGTTGATGTATGGCAAAACCAACACAGTATTGTAAAGTAATTAACCTCCAATTAAAATAAATAAATTTATATTACATAAATAAATAAAAGCTGCCATATGACCCAGCAACCTCACTACTGGGCGTGTACCCTGAGGAAACAATAATTGGCGCCCATCAGCAGGTGCATGGATAAAGAAGCTGTGGTGCATTCACACAATAGAATGCTGCTGCTGTTCAGCCGCTAAGTCAGGCCCAGCGCTTTTGTTGAGCCTGGACCATGGCCCACCAGGCTCCTCATTCCATGGGATTCCCCAGGTAAGAACACTGGAGTGGGTTGCCATTTCCTTCTCCAGGGGATCTTCCCAACCAGGGAGTGAGCCCACATTTCCTGCATTGGCAGGCAGAGTCTTTACTATTGAGCCACCAGGGAAGTCCCACCATGGAATATTCTTCAGTCATAAAGCAGAATGAATTTGAATCAGTTAAAGTGAGGTGGATGAACCTACAGCCTGTTATACAGAGTGAAGTAAGTTTGAAAGAGAAAAAGAAATATTGTACATTAGCGAATATATACGGAATCCAGAAAAATGGTATTGATGAACCTATTTCCAGGGCGGGAGTAGAGACACGACATAGAGAATGAACTTGCGGACACAGTAGGGGAAGGAGACGAATTGAGACAGTAGCACAGACATATACACTCCCACGTGTGAAATAGATCGCTGGCAGGAAGCAGCTGTCGAGCGCAGGGAACTCAGCTCAGTACTCCGTGATGACCTAGAGAGCTGGGATGGGGGTAGGGTGGGAGGCAAGCTCAAGGCGGAGGGGACGTATGTATTAAAGCTGATTCATGTTGTTGTACATCAGAAACCATCACAAAATAGCAAAGCAATTATCCTCCAAATAAAAAATGTTTTAAAGAGTAGTACTTGCTATGGGGTTTGGTTGTTTTTCTCTTTTTTGACAGATATTCTATTAAGTTGATGAACCTCCCTTCTAGACCTAAATAAATTTAAAAAAAAAATTATAAATGGAGTTATATTGTATCAAATGATTTTTGTGTATCTACTAAGTTATCATTTCTCCTTCAGTTTAATTAACTACATTGATACATTCTCTAATGTTACCGTTTTTGGTAAATATTATATAATATATTTTAATACATGCTGGATTCAACTTGTTATTATTTCATTTAGACTATTTATGTATAATTTCATAAGTGACATTGGCCTAAAATTTTTCTTTCTTATATCTACTTATTTGGTATTGGTCTCAAAGTGCCTCATAAATGACTTGGGGAACATTTCCTCTTTTTTATTCTCTTTAAAGAGTTTTGTAAAGATTGAATTTGGCTATTCCTTTGAGTGTGTTCACCTGAAAGATCATAGGAGCCTAGTGGTAAGTTCTGGTTTGTTTGTTACTTCTTTGGTGCATATATTTTAAGCAACTGATCTAATTTCTTTCTCTTTACAGGTCTTTTCAAATCCTGTATTTCATCTTGCTAGGCAGTTTTTGGTAATCTATGCTTTTTTAGAAATGTATCCATTTTTTCTAAGTCTTCAAATTTACAGCCTCAGATTGCTCAATGCATTCTGATCTTTTAAACTTCTATTATAGCTTTAATTATTCTATCTTTTAGTCCTAGTATTGTTCATTTGTATCCTCTCTTTTTTCTTGCTCAGTATTGCCAGAAATGACTATTTAATTACTCCTTACAGAAAAGTTACTAATTTACCCTTAATATATATTTCCAACAATATCAAAACACATATGTACAAGAGTATCTATTCTCGCTTATTCATACTGGTAAAATAATGGAAACAATCTAAGTGTCCATATGTAGGAAAATACTGGAGTGGGTAGCCATTCCCTTCTGCAGGGGATTTCCCGACCCAGGGATTGAACGCAGGGTCTCCCACACTGCAGGCCAGTTTTTATTGTCTGAGCCATCATGGAAGCCGTGTAAGAAAATAGTTGAGTAAATTATGGGACTTCCACATAGTATATTATTATGCAGCTATTTTAAAAAAAGAATGAGTTAGGTTATTTATTTGACTTTTTTCTTGTTTCCTGAGGTATGCCTGTATTGCTATGAACTTTCCTGTTAGCACTGCTTTTATAAAAGAATACATTTGAATCAGTTCTAATGAGATGGATGAAACTGGAACCGATTATACAGAGTGAAGTAAGCCAGAAAGAAAAACACCAATACAGTATACTAACACATATAAATGGAATTTAGAAAGATGGTAATGAGGACCCTGTATGCAAGACAGCAAAAGAGACACAGATGTGTAGAGCGGACTTTTGGACTCTGAGGGAGAGGGAGAGGGAGAGGGAGAGGGTGGGATGATTTGGGAGAATAGCATTGAAATATGTATACTATCATGTAAGAAATGAATCGCCAGTCTATGTTCGAAGCAGGATGCAGGATACTTGGGGCTGGTGTATGGGGATAATCCGGAGGGATGATGTGTGGTGGGAGGTGGGAGGGGGGTTCATGTTTGGGAGTTCGTGTACACCCGTGGCAGATTCATGTCAATGTATGCCAAAACCAATAGAGTACTGTAAAGTAAAATAAAGTAAAATGGAAGCTCTAAAAATAAATAAATAAATAAAAAATAAAAATGAGGATGATCTCTATAAACTGATATACTGTGATTTCCAAGGTATGTCATCAAGTGAAAAAACCGTTAGACAAAAGGGTTATACAGTATGCTGCTGCTGCTGCTAAGTCGCTTCCGTCATGTGTCTGACTCTGTGCGACCCCATAGACGGCAGCCCACCAGGCTCCCCCGTCCCTGGGATTCTCCAGGCAAGAACACTGGGGTGGGTTGCCATTTCCTTCTCCAACACATGAAAGTGAAAAGTGAAAGTCAAGTCGCTCAGTCGTGTCCGACTCCTAGCGACCCCATGGACCGCAGCCCACCAGGCTCCTCCGTCCGTGGGATTTGCCAGGCAAGAGTCCTGGAGTGGGTTGCCATTGCCTTCTCCATATACAGTATGCTACCTTTTATAAAAAAGAAAGGAAAAATATATTTGCATTTGCTTATTTTTACAAAAATAAATAGAAGCATAAGATTATTTACTTAGAGAGGATGAGTGGGAAGGACCTCCCATGAAGGGTTAGAGAGGGAAATGGAAATGTATTATGCCTTTTTAATATAGGTAGGTGGTAAAGAACCTGCCTCCTAATGCAGGAGACATAAGAGACACAGGTTCAATCCCTGGATAGGAAAGATCTGCTAGGGAAGGAAATGACAACCCACTCCAGTATTCTTGCCTAGAGAATCCCATGGACCGAGGAGCTGGTGGGTCACAAAAAGCTGGACACAACTGAAGCGACTTAGCACAAAGCATGCAATATTGCTTTGACTTTTGAATTATGTTGATATTTTATATAGTTTCAAAAATAAATCAATAAGAATGGGGAAACATCTGAAATTCAATGGCAACAGAAACAAATAAACGTAACTGTATCTCAAATAAACAACATATACACACAGAAGAAAATAATTCAAATAACTTTTGAACACAGTCCTCTAACTATATGCTCTATACGTAGGATCTATTCCATGGACAAAAAGAGCTTCAAAGAAATCTTGAGGTTTATTTAATACATTTTGGTGGATTAATATATGTTTGAGTGGCATTAATGCAGAAATTCTGAAGTTCTTTTATTTGTATATACAAGATTTTGTAACTGAATAAATACATTATTGTATTCTCACTCAGGGATAAGAAAGATTGTAGATATGGGATGAAGGAGGGGATTAACTTTGAGATGTTGGATTGGAATTAGACATATTAGTCTAAAGTCATGATTTTTAAAAAGTTGTATGTCCTAGATCTGTCTGCTAAGAGGGCCTAGAAACAATGACACTCCAGTGATAATGAGCACAGTGAGCATACCTAGATAGCTAAATATTGGTTTCTAAATACTATTCCCCTCTGAAGGGAATCAGGCTCCTTGGAGAAATGGATGAGCCCAGGTCTAGAGCAGAGAAACTACAAAGTTGAGTTTGGAATATCCATACATTGTGCCAGTAAGTATTGAAGTACATATTCAAAGAATAAAAAACATGTCATGTCAAATGGACAGAAAAATTGCCTTAAGGGTCTCTACTGGTCAAATTTGGCACAATTTTTACATAAAAAGGAATAATGACAAAAGTAAATTATTATCCATGGAACACAAAAAATATACAAGACCATACTGATAATTTTAAAAAACAAGAAAGTGGGAGGTAGAAGGGAAGACCCTTATTTATAGGAGTCTATAAATTAATAAATATAGAATGATGTTGATGAAATAAATAGGAAATTTTAGACTAGGTAAATATCCTGTTCCCAGTCATTTTTCACTTAGTGTTTTAACATCTGTTGGCATCTTGGCCATCAGTTTAGGCTAATATAAAAAAAGTTACTATAAACATTTATGTATAGATTTTGTATAGACATGTGTATTTACTTCTCTTGAAGTAAATACCTAAATGTAGGATTGCGGACTCACATTGTAAGCATATGTTTAATTTTATAAGAAACGGTGATATCATTTTACACATACACCTGTCCTGAACCCAGTTCTGATTCTAGGATCACATCTCTCATTTAGCTGTTATCTCTTTGGCCTCCTAGGTAAACTGTAAGAGAAATGAGGATGTGTGGTGGAATATTATGCAGCAACGAACTAGAACAAGTTAATACTACATATAACAATAAGGCTCATAAACAGCTGAATGAGGGAAGCCAGGCCCCCAAAAACGTAAGTTTATATAAGTGACTCCATTTATATAAAGTTTGATAACAGGTAAAATGAGAATACAATGAAGGAAATCAGAAAAGTGGTTCCCTGTGAGGATAGTGACCGAGAAGGGTTCACGAGAGCTTTCTGAGATGCTGATAATGCTGTTTATCTAAGTGATGTTTACTTTGCTGAGCTCACTTTGTGAAAATTTATCAAGCTGTACATTTATGATAAATGAAACCTTGCTGTACATTCGTTTTATTCCAGTATAAAAATTTTTTTGAATAAACTTAATCTCGATTTCAAAACTAAACAAAAATAATGCTGAGTTCTTCAGCTTTCAGAAGGCATCCTTACTTTCTGACTTCCCAAGCTCCCTGGAAAAACTTCCCTGTAATCAAACCAGCAAGTCCTAATTACTGACAATCTATGGGAAGAGGTTTGATAACACACATCAAGAGAATTAAAAAGAAATACATGATGCTTTCTACAATAATTTCCCTCCAGGAATTTATCCTAAATCAGCAACTCACTCAAATATTTGTGAATGGTGATGTAAAGCTATACATTAAAACATATTTTAGAAAAGAAAACCCTTTGAAGGTGATACTTACAATTGGCGTCCCAAAAGGAATGTAACCTGGGAGAGGACAGAGAAAGTCAAGCTGCATGATCCTCTGCCCCAGCTGCCTCCCAACCGAGATGCCACAGACTTCTGACCTTGATCTTAGCAGTGGCCCCAAGGAAAGGGCTCGGGTCAGTTAAGCAGGAGGCATCTCCAGCCCCCAGACCTTCCCCCAGCTCAGCCCTCCCCAGGACAGAGGGCTCCCCTGTGTCCCCCAACCTCATTGTCTCTGTTCCCCTCAGTCCTCATTCTGCTCCAAAACCAGGGGCCCCACTCCTGAAGGGGGCCACCCACGGCTGGGGCACTGGTACTCGGCGCTTGGTGGTCCTCCCACGACTTCCTCCATGGCGTCCACGTCCCTGCCCACACTCCCCACAGTGTCTCTGGAGGCCCTGGAATGGCCTCCACCTTCCCTCATCTTGTCTTTCTAAAACATACCCTTACTTTCTTGGCATTATGGCCATTACTGGAGACTTCGTGCCAGAGCTCTCTGAATCTCTAGCTCCCTGGCTGGACAGCCTCAACAGGTCAGGAAAGGGCTTGCGTGCGGTGCAGCTGGGCCCTGGGCTCCGCCTCATGGCTGCCCACGGCCCCGGACTGTGACACGGCTCCCTCCTTCACCCTCACCGCTGTAGGTGGGCATCATCCCGTCCCAGCCTCTAGCTCCCAGCAGCCGGTCAGCTGGTGGCCACGCAGCAGGGAAGCACACTTCTAGAGCAAACCTGCGTACGCATACCAGGAGACCGCCCTCCTACCCACACCGCTGGGGAGAGGCCCAAAGACTGAGCAGAGAACTGCAGGATAAGTTTCTCAGCGGGAGAGCCTCTAGGGCCCCGTGCGGGTGCTGCGGAGCACCCACAGCCACGGCTACAAGAACCTTCGTTGCCTTGGAGTTCCTCACGGCCAGGCCAGGGTCACCGGGCACTGACTGCCCCGGTTTACACAGTGACATCACCTGGCTGGCTATATTCCCCCAGCCTCATGAGGGCAGGCTCTCTGTGGGTGGGGACGCTGACTCACCTCCTGGACTGAGAACCTTCCCTGGCGGGGCTTCCCAAGGCAGCAGTCAGCCGCCCTCCCATTCCAGTATTCTGGCCTGGAGAATTCCATGGACTGTATAGTCCATGGGGTCGCAAAGAGTTGGACAGGACCGAGCAACTTTCACTTTCAAGCTGTACATAGAGCTGTCCCTCTAGTGGCCATAGTGTGGGGACTTCCTGGGGGCAGGGATCTTAGACACATTCTTCCAATGCCCCCTCTGCCCTCTGGTCTCCGTGCAATGGGAATCTGCCTCCCTGTGTGTGCAGTGGTGCAAACCCAGCATGTACATGCAGAGGGCAGGTTAAACCTAGGATCAGAGACAAGGGAGTTAGACTGGGGATTCACTGCATGAAAGGGCTGAGCAGGGAGCGGGGCTTGGAAGGAAGGCACGCTGCGTGCACAGGTAAGAGAGGAGTGACTCACGGAAGGCAGGGCTGCCCTAACAAATGCCACCCTGAAGCTGCCACTAAGTGAGTGGGGTATCAGCCTGGGGTGGGGGCACCAGATTTACCTGTGGATGCCTGGACTCCATCCCAACTGCTCAGGCAGAGAAGACAGACAGACACATTTCAAACGCTCCCTAGGCTGGCCAGTCTTGTACAGTTGAGCCAAAATGACCTTGCAGGTGCAAGTGTGGCCGTATGTGCAACAGGATGTAACATCCAGATGCCCTTGGAGCTGTGACCCTCGAGAGTGGCCCAAATT
This sequence comes from Oreotragus oreotragus, assembly GCA_006410675.1. Lineage (NCBI taxonomy): Eukaryota > Metazoa > Chordata > Mammalia > Artiodactyla > Bovidae > Oreotragus > Oreotragus oreotragus. Next base: position 113,572 of record SJYX01013071.1, on the reverse strand, counting down.
GAGAAGAACCAGAGGGTCCCCAGGGCTTACCTGACATTCTAAAAGGCATGAAGATCTTCTCATTGGTGTCCGGGTGTAGAATAGCCTGGCAAGAGCAGGGAACAGGGCACAGGGTGACGACTGGGGAGGGAGAAGGGACGTGGGAGAAGAGAGGGGGAGGAGGTGAGGGAGCCCCCCGGGGAGACTCCAGTGGCCGTAGCTGTATCCCGCCCTGCCTTGTGGCTGCTCAGCCCTCCCTACCATTTGGGGCAAGAAAAAACCAAACATGGGCCACAGGCGGAGCGTCCCCCCTGACAAATGCTGAAACCGAATGCAGGCAGAGCAGACCATGTTTGCCTTGCAGGCCCGCTGTCCCCCAAGCCATGTGCACAAGAATCACAACGAGCACTCATGAAGAGAACCCTCAGGGAAGGAGCCCAGGGGCCCCAGGGAGAGGCAGGCTGACCTGAGCGCTAGTCTTCAGAGATTCAGGCCTGGGTGCAGAGCAAGAAGGAAGCGGGTGGGGTGGGGTGGGGGCGGGGCGGGGCAGGGTTTCAGAGGTCAGCAGAAGGGAACGAAGGAAAGGAATCCAAAATGGAATTACCTGCTTGATTTTCTGTGCGCTCCAGAGCTGGAAAGGAGGAAGGAAGAAAAAGAAAGGGGAAAAAAAGGAACAAAGATTAAAAGCACATATTAGTTTAAGGTCTCAAAGCCCCATTTTCTAACCAGGGGCTCCATCTCANTGTCTAGGTTTGTCATAGCTTTTCTTCCAAGGAGCAAGGGTCTTTTAATTTTGTCTCTGCACTCACCATCCACATTGATTTTGGAGCCCAAGAAAATGAAATCTGACGGTGTTTCCACTTTTCCCCCATCTATTTGCCATGAAGTGATAGCCACTGGACCTTCAGGAAAGTGCTAAGCTGACACCATTCTTGACATCCCCCCTCCTCTTCCCCTTCATGCAGTCTCCACGTCCTGTTGCTTATGCCTCTCACATACCTCTCAATCTAGTCCCTTCTTGCCACCAGCATCATTTAGACTTGAACGACCCATAGCAGCCTCTTAATTAGTTACATAACCCCTCCCCCCCAGAGCAGCAGTGATGGTCTTTCCAAAGCCGCGGACTGATCGTCCCTCCCCTGCTAGACTTCGGTGGCTCCCGTTTTCCCCAGCGGGACTGCTTAGTATGTGTGTGCCCACTGCTGCCTTTCCTCCCTCCCTTTCCCCTTGGTCCTCTGCCTCCACCAAAACGCATGCCTTTCCTGCGATACTTATCTATTTGTAGTTCTCCTGGGACATTCTTGGGCTGGGAAAGTCTCCCCACACCCATCCTACTGCTCAGCGATTTCCTCCCTTCTTTTAAGGACTTTCCTTGGATGTCATAGTTTCCTTCCCCGACCCCCAGGCTGAGTGAGATGAAAGGATCTCCTCTGATGCTCTCCAGCTTCCTGGCTGCCTCCCGTATCTCACTGAACTGCCAGTGCCTGTTTCTCTCTTCCCACCCCTTCAACGAGGCTATGAGCTCCGAGAGGCTGGGGCTGCTTCTTTCATCTCTCTGTCTAGCAAAGGTCCTGACTTACAGTAAGTGGTTGGTTGAATGAGTGAATGAATGAACCTAAAATAAGAGGGACCTTTGGCAACCCCTCCTGAGAATGAATCAGACTTGAGAATCTTCTAGAGAGGACTGGAAGAACCAGTTCCTCCTTCCAGGCTGTCCCATGATCTTCTGAGAAGCAGACTTAAGAGAAAGGATGGGGCTTCCCTGGTAACCCAGTGGTAAAGAGTCCGCCTGCCAGTGCAGGAGACAGGGTTCCATCCCTGATCTGGGAAGATCCCATACGCACTGGAGCAACCGAGCCTGCACTCCACGACTACTGAGCTTGTCCTCCAGAGACAGGGAGCTGCAAGTACTGAGCCTGTGCACCCCGGAACCCGTGTTCCACAACACGAGAAGCTGCCGCGGTGAGAAGTCCGAGCGCAGCAATGAAGAGGAGGCCCCAGTCGCCACAGCTAGAGAAAAGCCCACGCAGCGATGAAGACTCAGCACAGCCAAAAACAAACTCTTTAAAAAAAATAGGAAGGATGAGCAGTAACAAGTGTCTGTATCAGGCATAAACACGGAGCAAATTCCCGAGTTGGTAGCTCTCATTAGACTTCAGCTGTCAAAGGTGGGATTTGCTAAAAATCAATAAGCGTTGGTGTTTATCAATGACTTGTATCAGCCACCCTGCTAGGAGCTTTACGAGTCTCATTTCACTTACTCAACTCCGTCACACTGTAAAGTAGGTTTTATCACCATCTCCCCTTTTCAAGTGAGACTCCAGAAGCACAGAGAGGTTAAATAACTTGCCCAGGGTCACTCAGCCAATGAACTGGATTAAGCAAAGTCATTTTGCTTGAGTGTAGGTAATCCAGTCATTACCTGACAGTCTGTGATGAAATGTAGGATATGGGAAATTTAATATAATTATACCTTTTTAAACATTTTTTTATGTTTAAAAAAAAATCCTTTGACTGTGTGGATCACAATAAACTGTGGAAAATTATGAAAGAGATGGGAATACCAGACCACCTGGCCTGCCTCCTGAGAAACCTGTATGCAGGTCAGGAAGCAACAGTTAGAACTGGACATGGAACAACAGACTGGTTCCAAATAGGAAAAGGAGTATGTTAAGGCTGTATATTGTCACCCTGCTTATTTAACTTATATGCAGAGTACATCATGAGAAACACTGGGCTGGAAGAAGCAGAAGCTGGAATCAAGATTGCCAGGATAATATCAATAACCTCAGATATGCAGATAACACCACCCTTATGGCAGAAAGTGAAGAGGAACTAAAAAGCCTCTTGATGAAAGTGAAAGCAGAGAGTGAAAAAGTTGGCTTAAAGCTCAACATTCAGAAAACGAAGATCATGGCATCTGGTCCCATCACTTCATGGGAAATAGATGGGGAAACAGTGCCAGACTTTATTTTGGGGGGCTCTAAAATCACTGCTGATGGTGATTGTAGCCATGAAATTAAAAGATGCTTACTCCTTGGAAGAAAAGTTATGACCAACCTAGATAGCATATTCAAAAGCAGAGACATTACTTTGCCAACAAAGGTCCATCTAGTAAGGCTATGGTTTTTCCAATGGTCATGTATGGATGTAAGAGTTGGACTGTGAAGAAAGCTGAGCGCCAAAGAATTGATGCTTTTGAACTGTGGTGTTGGAGAAGACTCTTGAGAGTCCCTTGGACTGCAAGGAGATCCAACCAGTCCATTCTGAAGGAGATCAGCTCTGGGATTTCTTTGGAAGGAATGATGCTAAAGCTGAAACTCCAGTACTTTGGCCACCTCATGCAGAGTTGACTCATTGGGAAAGACTCTGATGCTGGGAGGGATTGGGGGCAGGAGGAGAAGGGGACGACCGAGGATGAGATGGCTGGAAGGCATCACGGACTCGATGGACGTGAGTCTGAGTGAACTCCTGGAGATGGTGATGGACAGGGAGGCCTGGCGTGCTGCGATTCATGGGATCGCAAAGAGTTGGACACGACTGAGTGACTGAAATGAACTGAAACATATTTTACTCAGTTATGGAAACGGATAAAAATAAAGCATCATATTTAAATATTCAATCTAGCCAACATAAAAGTAAACAGGATCCCACTTAATATACTTAGTTGTGGGTTTTTTTTTTCTGAGATTATTAGTACGCTTTTTTTTTTAATTGGGACTTCCTTGGGGGTCCAGTGGCTAAGACTCTATGCTCCCAATGCAGGAACCCGTGGTTCGATCCCTGGGGTCAGGGAACTAGATTCCACATGCTGCAACTGAAGACACCACGTGCTGTGACAAAGACCTCGTGTGCCACAACTAACACCTGGCACAGCCAAACAAACAAAATTGTTAATGTTTACCCGTGTGTATAATCCATATAAAAAATTGAAGTATAGCTGATTTACAATGCCGTGCTAGTTCATGTGTATATCAGTGCACATTTTTTCCAAGACGTAAGCATTCCATTTCTGACCTAAACAAACTGTGAGGAAGTGAAAATCACATATGCATTTAATGCGCCCAATTCGCATAGATGCGTGTGTGCTAAGTCACTTCAGTCGTGTCTGATTCTTGTGAACCCATGGACGTTAGCCCACCAGGCTCCTCTTTCCATGGGATTCTCCAGGCAAGAATATTGGAATGGGTTTTCATACCCTCCTCCAGAGGATCTTTCCTTCCCGGGGATGGAATCCGTGGTAAAGATGGGTTCTTTACCACTAGTGCCACCTGGGAAGCCCAAGAGTGCCCTTAATGACATTTAGTGGGGCTTCCTTCGTGGCTCAGCAGTCAAGAATCTGCCTGCCAATGCAGGAGATGCAGGAGACATGGGTTCGATCCCTGGGTCGGGAAAACGCCCTGGAGAAGGAAATGGCAACCCACTCCAGTACCAAATGGCAACCCGACTTGGGAAACTGCGTGGACAGAGGGGCCTTGTGGGCTATAGTCCATGAGGTTGCAAAGAGTCAGACACGACTGAGCAACTAAACAGCAACAGCAACTTAATGCCGGCACTTAATACTGAAATTGGGTCCTTGCTAGGATTTGGATTCTTGTGCTCCTCTTAAAATATTTGGATTCATTGGTCTAGGGTGGGGAGAAAGAACCTATATTTTCATTATGGATTTCAGGTGATTCTGATGTGAGTGATTGATGGCTCTCATCTTGTGTTTCAAGCTTTGTATTTTAAAGGAAGCAGCTTGTTGGGTAAAGTGTGTGTGTGTCTGTAATCCATATAAACACCTGTGATCTGCTGAATTTAATTGGGCCACAGCTGGTGTTGATTGCATATTTTTTTAATGTGGCTTTTGAATACTCTCTCCCCTAGAACGGCCTTTATGACTGAACGTCGGCATAGAGCCCAACCTTGGCTGTCGATTGTAAGGTTTATTTAAAGGCACATGACAGCCGGAGCTTCTCATTCTTTACCTAAATGATGCTACATATGGACTTGGGAGTTTTAGGTGCAGCATGTTGAGAGGAGAATTTCTGTCGTGGCTGGGCAGCTGCTGGGTTTTTAAAGACTGTGACTTGTTTGCTCTCAGTCAGGTTGGGCAGATTATGTCACAACCCCAGGCCACCAGAAGGTTGGCTATGCTGAAGAATAGTCATCAAGGCTGCTGCAAGCCTAGCTGGGTCTCTGTATGTGAATGGACAGGGGTGCCTCTTTGCTCAGGCAGAAAGGGCTTCTCCCAGCCTTACCGAGTGGTATGAAGGCTGGAGAGTGAAGGAAGGAGGCTCCTGAAACAAAACAAGACACAACCAGGGTGTTGTTACAACAAAAGGGAAGGGACGTTGGGTATGTCCGTTGCCACTGGAAAAGAGATCTCGATGTGTGGACCTCGTCTAGGATCTAGGCCTCCTTACGCAGTGCACAATCCATACAACTGTACATGACAGCCACACAGGAGTTAACACGAGTCTAGTTCAGAATCGAAGAACTGGAAGGGCTCCAAGCATCAAATTGGAGGCTGTGTACATTGGTGGAAAAATAAAAACACAGCAGCAGTTAAATAAGCCAGACGGTAAGGGCCTCTTCTGTGAAGGGTGACCACAGGGAGTGAGACCTGTGATGCCATTAACCTCTGAGCAGCCATGTGGGTATCTCCCTGGGGCCGCAGTGGACCATCATCCCTCGGGGTCCACCAGAGAACAGCCCACAAAGGCCCGAGTCCAGCAGGAGTGAACACACTGAAGATCCCATCCCCACTTGGGACATTAACACCCTAAGAAGTCGTCCTTTGAAGAACTGCTTCACTTCCACTATAGTTCTAGTGATTTGGGTGCTGAAATTCACAGCAGCTCCTGAGATGAAGAAATGGCCCAGGCTTTGGCAGTCAGGATAAGTCTCCCGAGAAGAGTTTTGCTTTGGATTTCACAGACTGTGGAATCAGCTGAAGGGGCAGCATCATGTGGGTTCTGAAGTCGGATTTCAGTTCCACAGACATCTAGCTGTGTGACCAAGAGTGACTCATCCCTTCTGGGGCAGACAGATCCCCATCTCCCAATCATGCCTTATGTAGCCCACTCCCCTAAGAGTGAGGGCAGGACCTGGGTCTGGCTTCTAATCAATAAATATGACAGAGATGATGGGATGGTGTCACCTCTGTGATCATATAAGATCACATCTGTCACATCTGTCTCGCTGGAAGTCCCTGTCTCTCTCTGACTTGGAAGAACCAAGTGGGAAGGAACTGGGTTGGGGGAGGGCTCCTCTGGTCCAAAGGCAACAATAGCTTGAGATACTAGGTTCTATGGCCCACGAGCAAAGGGCTGCTGCAACAACAAATGAGCCTGGAAGCAGATCCTTCCCCGGTGGAGCCACAGATGAGAAGAGAGCCTCGGTCAGCACTTTGCTGAGACCTTGGAAGACCCCAAGCAGGGGCCTCTGTGAAGCCGTGTCCAGACTCCTGACCCACAGGAACAGGGAAACGACACAGGGGGGTTGTTATAAAGCTGCGGAGCGTGTGTTAATTTGTTCTGCAGCGACGGGTAACTAATACCCTCTCTCAGGAAGAGACTGGACAGCCCCATGGTTGAGAGGAAGGCCTTCAGTATGATGTCAAGGACCCTGAAGACCGTTGCGAGGCTTGTGATAGGATACTGTATATGTGTGCCTGGCACGCAGTAGGCCCTCAATAGACTGCATTCCCCTCCCTCCCCTCAGACCAGTATCGTCAGTTGGCAACCTTGGAGGAAGTTGGCAAATTCAGTGTCAGGAGTTTGCAGGGTGACCCCATGAAAATGCCTCCAGAAATTAAAAAGCGAAGCTTCTTTTGTGGAAGGTAAAAAACATTTTACCTCGTCTGAGAGGTTGTGCACACGGCTAAAATTGTTTCATAATCCTGCCATGTAAACCAGCTGGGATTTTCCTTCACATAAATTGGATTTTGATTTATATGTCAATAAATGCCCCCAGAAACCTCATCATTTGAAAGTTCATCAATCTCGGCTGGAACTGCAGATATGGCCCCGGAGGTAGCTCCCTGGGAAATAACGGCCCTCGTTTACCAGCCCCACAAGCTGATGGGGGCAGGAAAGAAGGATCTGGAGGCAGAAGGGATAGGCACACGGACAGGGGCTTTGCAGGGTCCGGCCATGGACTCGAGTCCCCGGAAGGGTGTTAGAGAGCCTGGGGATTTCGGGGAAGGGGGGGCCTGCCTAAAGGTGTGGCATGGCTGAAGCACGCGGGGCGTGGTGGCTTGAGGTCAGGGAGTCAGGCAGGGGCCGGGTTATGACGAGCACCGAATGCCAGGACGTGCGGTTTGGGTTCTGAAACAAGAGAACGGCATCACAGACGTGAATCTTCAAGACAGTGTTCCAGCTGCATTGTGAAGATGGAGACGCAAGCCTGGGCACAAGGAGACCAGCTGGGATGCCACCGCCATTCTTGAATAATGGCATCCTGCATGGTGGTGGCAGTCGGGGTGAAAAGAAGAGGGTGGACGGCGGGACTCCTGGGGGATTCCTTCTGGCAAATGTGGTGACTGACAGGGAGTGGGCCGGGAGCGCTGGTAGGTGGACACCTAGTCTCCGAGTCAAGTCAGAGGGTGGTGGCCGCCTGGGGGACCAGAATTGTGGAAGAAAAGCAACAGGGTCAGTGACCCACCAGAGGTCTCCTAGCAGTCCCCAGAGAGGCTTTCATGGAAGAGAAAGGGAAATCTCAAGTCAGGGGGCACAGTCTCCAGCCAAGAGAAAATTGCCCCAAATCAGCTCCTTTATGCACTACACCAGGCAAAGCCCCTGCCACAGATTCCTCGTAGAATGTCCCCTCTGGCAACGCTACGACCCAGCGAGAAAGAGCCACACCCTCCCCTTTAAAGCTGATAAGGCTCTTCCTCTAGAGTAGCTGAGTGATGACTACTCTAGCTGTTCTGACATAAGGGATTATAATTAAGGTTGACGTGGTTGAACATTTTACTGAACTAAGGAGGTGTTTGGCCAACCAGTGAAACTGACAAATACGTGCTCCGTATTTGGGGGCTTGTCAATTCCATTTCCATTGTCCTCCCTTAATTGAAGACTATATCACGTCTCAGAAGACTCCAGTCGTTCTGCCCTTCCATCCGTCCAGCACACGGCCAATTATCCAGTATTCCAAGCCTAGAGAGTCCTCTGTGAGGACGAGGTGCCATGGTGGGTGTCAGGGATTTGGCACAGTTTCTGGTACAAGGGAAGAGCTGAGAGTTCCCTGTTATCAGCGCCTGTCCTTATGGATGTCATTTATGTCATCACTGTTATCATACAGTAGAGGGCTGATCAGACCACTCCCCTCAAAAGCCCCCTGTGGCTCCCCACTGCACACAGGAGAGAGTCCACACTCAGCCTGGCCATCACTATGTGACATTATCATACCCACCAGGTTTAATTTCAACTCTTTAACACCTACCTTACATTTTAACCATACAACCATGCAGGTATAGAAAAGACCCTGATGCTGGGAAAGATTGAAGACAGGAGGAGAAGGGGACAACAGAGGATGAGATGGTTGGATGGCATCACCGACTCAATGGACATGAGTTTAAGCAAGCTCTGGGAGATGGTGAAGGACAGGGAAGCCTGCTGTGCTGCAGTCCATGGGGTCGCAAAGAGTCGGACACAGCTAAGAGACTGAACAATAATATTTAGTATTTGCAACATTTTGCCAAACAATAAGAAAGGGAATTAGACACGAATTAGACTTTCACTGGTTTCATGAAACTAATGCTATGTTTGTAGATTCTGCTGCTGCTGTCAATCACTCAGTTGCGTCCGACTCTTTGCAACCCTTTGGACTGTAGTCTGACAGCCTCTCCGTCCAGGAGATTTCCCAGCAAGAATACTGGAGTGGGCTGCCATTTCCTCCTCCAGTGGATCTTCCCGACCCAGGGATCAAACCTGCGTCTCCTGCATCTCCTGCATTGCAGGTGGATTCTTTACCTGCTGAGCCATTGGTGGGGGGTGGGGGGGTCCCATTTGCAGATTAAGATACCCCTAATAAGAATTCAGAGAAAGCTAAATGTTGAGCAAGGGACAACTTTATAACTTAGTTCCTGAGCCAGGTGGTCCCTGATGAGCAGGAGAGAAGTCTGGAAAGTCCCCTTGCCTAGACCCAGTGCAGGGCATGATACCGGACATTTCACACAATTGTTCAGTTTGGGGCCAGGCACTATTCTAGGCATTTGACATATATTATCTCATTTAATAAATAACTACTCTGTGAGGTATATGATCTCACCTCCATTCTAGAGAAGAGGAGACTAAGGTCCTCTTAAGTAATTTGCCTAAAGTTTCCCGAGGATAAATGTCAAACTGAGTTGCTAGATATTTTAAACTGCAAGTCTGTTTAATACTTTCAGGACCGCTGGAGTGGCCTTCAGGTTTGGGTTGACGCTGAAATTCAGAAGACACAGGACAGGCTCACTGGGCATGAGACCTCTTTCGCCCTAAGAATGGACGGAGAATAAGGAGCATGGCAGCATGCTATGCCAGCAGCACCACAAAGGCCTTGGATATCCAGAGCCAATGTCCACTGTCCCAAACACCATTCTGGTCTGAAGGATGGGAGCTGGGGTGACTCTGGGTCACATCTGCACAGGGAAGCTTCAGGGTCTTGGAGCCTTGAATACGTGCTAAGTAGAGACTCATGTTACATTCTCTTCCTTCAGTAGCTGCACTCCACAGATTACAGGTCACCTAACAAAGATCCGACAACCAAGAGCAGTGGGCTCAGAGCATACAGTGACACCAGCGAGACCATCATTTATCTCTAGTGGATACACTCCTTCTATCAGTGTTGCAGAGCCCAAACTTCCACAAGTGCCCGCTGAGAATGGAAGAAAGATTTAAGGTTCGCCTGGGAGCCCCAACCCCTTCTGATAATGATGATGACCAACACGTACTAAGAACTCACTACATCCCAGCCCTACTATGTGCCAAACCCTTTGTCTGCTTTATTTCAACTAATCTCCATAAGCCAGTAGCATAGGTCCAGTATTGCTCCCATTCTACAGATGCGGAAACTGAGGCTTAAATAGAGAGGCTCCATAACGTTCCCAAAATCACAACTCTGGAAAGTGAAAGTGCCAGAATTCAACCCTGGGGTACCTGACTCCCTAACTGATGCTTTTAAAACTGAGTAAACAGGAGTTCATCCCTCTCAGGTAAATTGGTTATGTACTTAAGTCCTAAAACAAACAATAAACCAATTCAAATGGGGAAGAAACACAAAACACTTATCAAAACTAGTAGACTGTCTAATTTGCTTAGTTCCTGAAGCAAACATGACAAGTCATTTCGTTTAAAATAAGTAAGCTAATAATTGTGTGCAGAGATGCCATCATGGCTTAGTTACAGTGATTACCAGCTTTTTGCCCAGTTTTATCACCGAAAAGGTGTGTTCCAGAAGGCATCCTCTAAGGAACCAGAGCCTTGCTGTGTTGTGCTGTGGTTAGTGTCTGGGCAAAACAAAATTAAGCCATGTTAAGGGGATTGCTTTATCTCAAGAACCAAACAGCCTTGAACAGGATCCTCTATGCTGTGAATCTCCTACAGGGGTCAGAGGCGCAAGGATCCCCACAAATCCTGTTCCTGCAGGCCCCGCTTTGGGGGGACATATGCTCCCAACAATGGGAGGTGCTGCCATGCTGCTCCAGGCCTTCTCCTTTCAGAACTGGAGCATTGCTTCTGCTCCCATCAGTCCTCAGGTCAACTCCCAGCTTCCCAGAACCCCTTCTGCAAACGTGGCAGATGTCACAAATTGTATAATTACCCAGGGAACAGAGGCATGGACTTCACATTGCACTATGTAGACCCTGCCTAGCCACTGTTAAGTGCATCTGCGCAAAAAAATGATTTCCAAAGGCTACTAGAACAATTGATGCTTTTGAACTGTGGTGTTGAAGACTCTTGAGAGTCCCTTGGACAGCAAGGAGTTCCAACCAGTCAATCCTCAAGGAAATCAACCCTGAATATTCATTTGAAAGACTGATGCTGAAGCTGAAACTCCAACACTTTGGCCACCTGAGGTGAAGAACCAACTCATTGGAAAAGATCCCAATGCTGGGAAAGATGGAAGGCAAAAGGAGAAGCGGGCGGCAGAGGATGAGATGGTTAGATAGCACCACTGACTCAATGGACATGACTTTCACCAAACTCCAGGAGACAGTGGACAGAGGAGCCTGGAGCGCTGCAGTCCATGGCGTTGCAGAGAGGTAGACAGACTTGGTGACTGAACAACAATGAGAACAAAAGAAATGTGAGCACACACACACACACACGCACACACACACACATGCACACACACAGGCACACACATGCACACACACACACAGGCACAGGCAAAGGCACACACACACACAGGCACACACATGGGCACATACACACACACATGCACACACATAGGCACACACACAGGCACACACAGGCGCACACACACAGGCACACACAGGCACACACACACAGGCACAGGCACACACACGGGCACATACACACACACACGCACACACACAGGCACACACACACACACAGGCACGCACACACATGCACACACACACACAGGCACAGGCACACACACACACACACAGGCACACACACACAGGCACGCACACACACACACACAGGCACACACATGCACACACACACAGGCGCACACACAGGCACACACACACACACGGGCACACACACCCCTATAAATGTTACTGGGTTTCATCCATCAAGATGCCTTTGAACAGATCTCATAAACATTAAAAAAAAAATGTTTATGATGGTGAACAACGCACTTTAATATCTCCTGAATAATTTGTGTTGTCAGGAGCGCCCCTTGCAATATTTTCTTGTTTTTGTCCTCTCCAGCGGCTGCTGACCACTCCGAAAGAAATGAGCTTCCAACTGTATTAATAGCTTTTTCATCTTCCTGCCGCTGCTCCCTCTAAATGGCCTGCCGTTATCTATTCATGAAATAAATAACTGCTGCCTTTCATGTCTCCCAAGCCCTCCTTGCGCCAGCCTGGCGAGATTAGAGAGATTGAAACTCTCCAAGGAGCTCTCCAAATGCCTACACTGCAGGAGAACTTGGGGGAGGCTGGCTCTGTGTGAGGTCGGTGGGAACTAGGTAAGTCTGAGTATCATTTTGTCACGGTGTGGGGGTGGCGCATGTTCCCACAGAGGCCTTGGTCCAATGTGCTTCAGTGTGCAGGTAAGTTGGGTGAAGCCTCCACTGGGTTCATAATCCTTTCCACTCACTCCCTGTGAGTTTTATAGCCACCTCTCTCTGCAGGAAGCTGTATAATGTGGTAGGTACATGTTCGACCCCCAGTCTAGCAGATGTCAATACGAATCCAGCTCTGACACTCACTAGCTGTGTGATCCTAGCAAGTGGCTTTGCCTCTCGGAGCCTCTTCTAGTTTATACAAACAACGAGGCTGTGAAACTGCTCTTCTATTCCCCCACGCTGGAGCCAGAGAAGTCCAGGAGTTTGTTCGTGTCCACACCTGAGTGTGAGTGGCAAAGGCGGGAGTTTAATCTAGGTTTATCTGATGCCAAAATCTGTGCTCACATGGTCAGCACCAGGAGGCCCAGGCCTTGTCTGTCTGCTTCTGCCGTATCCCTGACAACCAACCACAGGAGGTGCCCAGGGCTTAATCAGCTCTTCCGACTTACTTGGTAGGCACTGTTCTAAGCCTGTGTTTCCTAATATACCCTTATTTAATCCTTACATTAACCATATAAACTGGGTACTGGCATTACAGGCATGGAGCTTCCCCGATGGTTCAGCGGTAAGGAATACCCCTGTAATGCAGGAGATGCAGGAAAGGCAAGTTCAATCCCTGAGGAGGATCGGCCCCCTGGAGGAAGAAATGGCAACCCACTCCAGTATTCTTGCCTGGAAAACCCCTTGGACAGAGGAGCCTGGTGGGCTACAGTCCATGGGGTCGTACTTAATCTTTGCAGTAACCGTACAAGCTGGGTGCTGGTATTATCCCCATTTGATTTTATATTTTTATTCACTTGGCCTCACTGGGTCTAAGTTGCTGCATGCAGGACCTTTAGTTGTGGCATGCGGGATCTAGTTCCCTGACCAGGGATTGAACTCAGGTCCCCTGCATTGGAAGCACAGCATCTTAACTACTGGACCACCGTGAAAGTCCCTTATCCCCATTTTAAAGATGAGGAAATGAATGGATAGATGGATGAATTCCTTACTGCTTTCTGGATTAGCCTGATCATAGAAATCACCTAGGTTCTTATTAAAAATCCGATTCCTGGACTCCCTATGACTTCCTCTAACCCCAGGGATTCTGTTTCTAGGTTTCTGTCGGTGCCATTTCTGGAATATGTACACAGTGGACTCTGTTCATGAGGTTTGATGAGTTTTTTTTTAAGCTGAACAAGAGTCTAGTTCTCAAGTGAAAATTTTGGCCCAAGGATGGTACTCATAAATAGCTTCTGAGAAGGAAGCCAGTTCTTATAATCTGACATGGGCCGGGGATGGAGAGCAGGTCTTGGAGTCCAGCTGACCTAGACAAGACTCCCTTTTGGTCCCTTAACAGATGTCCAATGGTCACGATCAAGTATCAAAATCTTGCTGAGTGTCAGCTTCCTCAGCTGCAAAGCCTGGATAATTATCCCTTCCATGAAAGGTTATGGTCAAATGTAGCAACAATATATTTATGACATCTCCATGACGCCTAGAACATGTTAGGCCTTCAACAACTAGTAACTCTGAATACAAATCGTGTAGGACATGGTGTGATCCAAAGAGTAAGCTTTGGAGTCAGGTAGACTTCACGTGTTTACTCGGTAAATATTTAGCGCTTTACTGTGTGTCAAGACTGTGCTCAGAGCAGCAAATACGGCACTCAAAAAATAAACTAAACCCCCTGCCCTGGGGGATAGGCAAGTAGGAGTGAGACAGGCAATAAAATATATGCAAAATAAATAAGTGGATTATATAGTAAGAGAGTGTGTCTTAGAAAGCAAAAAGTGCTTTGCAGAGAAGAATAAAGAAGGGTGAGGAGAAACAGACAAGGGGGGCAGAGAAAATTTAAAAGTATGGTCAGGATATGTTGCACTGAGTAAAGGATATCTGGATAAGGTTTGAAGGAAGTAAGGACTGGTGCTTTGCCATATCTGGCATTTGAGTTCTAGCTGCTTTTCTATTTACTTTATGTATGATTTCAGGAAAGCCATATTGCCTAAGTCTGCATTTCATGACCTAGAAAATGGGAATAACCCACAGTCATCATGTTTCCTAACAACGCGTATTGGGTTTTGTGCGTAAGATACTTTTAAGAAAACTGAACAAATATTAGCTAACTTTTATCAGGCACTTTTTCTCCCTACAGGCCTTCTGGGCCTTTCACGTGCAGGATCTCAGCTTAATCCTCACCATGGCTCACTGAGGTAACATTCTATGTCCATTTTACAGATGAGGAAACTCAGGCTCAGGGATTTGACGTGACTTACCAGACATCACTAAACGAGGAAATGGTACAGCCGAGACAGGGACCTGTATCTGACTCACAAATCTTAACCCTCTCCCTCACTTACTATGACCTTCAACAAATCACCCCCTAAGCCTTCATTTCTCATTATTTAAGAATCAGAGCATCATGTGTTTTCCCATCAGAGGCCTTGGTTAGCATCTTAACTCAATCCATGTATCTGATAGGAAAAAACAGATGCCTAAACTCAAGCCAGGCTTCAACAGTACATGAACTGAACTGTCAGATGTTCAAGCTGGATTTAGAAAAGGCAGAGGAACCAGAGATCAAATTGCCAACATCCGCTGGGTCATAGAAAAAGCAAGAGAATCCCGGAAAAACACCTACTTCTGCTTCACTGACTATGCCAAAGCCCTTGACTGTGTGGATCACAACAAACTGTGGAAAATTCTTAAAGAGATGGGAATACCAGACCACCTGACCTGCCTCCTGAGAAATCTGTACGCAGGTCAAGAAGCAACAGTTACAACTGGACATGGAACAACGGATTGGTTCCAAATTGGGTAAGGAGTACATCAAGGCTGTATATTGTCACTTTGCTTATTTAACTTCTATGCAGAGTACATCATGCGAAATGATGGGCTGGATGAAGCACAAGCTGAAACCAAGATTGCTGGGAGAAATAGCAATAACCTCAGATATGCAGATGACACCACCCTTATGGCAGAAAGTGAAGAGGAACTAAAAAGCCTCTTGATGAAAGTGAAAGAGGAGAGTGAAAAAGCTGGCTTAAAGCTCAACATTCAAAAAACTAAGATCATGGCATCCAGTCCCATCACTTCATGGCAAATGGATGGGGAAACAGTGATAGACTTATTTTCTTGGGCTCCAAAATCACTGCAGATGGTGACTGCAGCGATGAAATTAAAAGAGACTTGCTCTTTGGGCTTCCCTGATAGCTCAATTAGTAAAGAATCTGATGCAGAAGACCCCTCTTCAATTCCCAGGTCAGGAAGATCCACTGGAGAAGGGATAGGCTATCCACTCCAGTATTCTTGGGCTTCCCTTGTGGTTCAGCTGGTAAAGAATCCACCTGCAATGAGGGCGACCTGGTTTCGATCCCTGGGTTGGAAAGATCCCCTGGAGAAGGGAAAAACTACCCACTCCAGTATTCTGGCCTAGAGTATTCCATGGACTATATAGTCCATGGGGTCACAAAGAGTCGGATATGACTGAGAGACTTTCACTTTCACTTTCTGTGGAAGAAAAGCTATGAGCAATCTAGATAGCATATTAAAAAGCAGAGACATTACTTTGCCAACAAAGGTCCATCTAGTCAAAGCTACGGTTTTTCTAGTAGTCATGTATGGATGTGAGAGTTGGACCATAAAGAAAGATGAGTGACAAAGAATTGATGCTTTTGAACTGTGGAGAAGACTCTTGAGAGTCCCTTGGACAGCAAGATCAAACCAGTTCATCCTAAAGGAAATCAGTCCTGAATATTTATTGGAAGGACTGATGCTGAAGCTGAAACTCCAATACCTGGGCCACCTGATTCGAAGAACTGACTCATTGGAAAAGACCCTGATGCTGGGAAAGACTGAAGGCAGAGGATGAGATAGTTGTATGGCATCACTGATTCCATGGACATGAGTTTGAGTAGGCTCTGGGAGTTGGTGATGGACAGGGAAGCCTGGCATGCTGCAGTCCACAGGATCGCAAAAACTGAGTGACTGAACTGAACTGAACTGAAGCTCAAAAAGGACATAAAACTTCCAGACACACTTGGAAAACTGATTTCACCCCTAACCCAATTTTGATCTGTGGCAGAAGGCACCTGGTTCCCGCTACTTGGAAGGGTTTTAAGATCACAGCTGGTCTGAGCAGGCCATGGTGCTGTGATCTAATAGTGATGTCTGGCACGGATGCAGAAGTTGAGAGCAGAGGTTCTGTGTGGTGCCAAAGTCACTTCTGTTGGTCCTAAACAGAAAATCCAAGTATCCTTACAAAATAAAAACCTGCCCTCTTATTTTCTTTGACACAGAGAGTTACTTGGGCTTTCCAGGTGGCACTAGTGGTAAAGAATCAGCCTGCCAATGCAGGAGATGCAAGAGACACAGGTTCTATCCCTGGGTCAGGAAGGTTCCCTGGAGTAGGAAATGGCAACCCGCTCTAGTATCCCTGCCTGGAAAATCCCAGGGACAGAGCAGCCTGGTGGTCTACAGTCAGTGAGAGAATAACTTAACTTACTTGAAGCCAGTTAACAACTTTGAAAAAGTGAACATGAACTCGGGAGTCATCCGCTCCACTCTCTGGACATTACCTAGTCATTGACCTTTACCCATCAGTCCAAATGTCTCTGGCAACACGGTCAAGCTATGGAAATTGCTTTCCACTACTTTGGAATTTAATGTAGAGGGAAAACAAAGGCATTTCCTTGGTTAGAAAGGATCAGAGATCCTCTCTAGGATCACTTAATGAACGGCAGTCCAAGAAAGGCAGAGAAGAGCGTGTTTCCCAAACTGCTGACTCAGGAACAACCCGTGTCCACCTCACTGAGGCCCGAGGGTCTCCCAGCACACCAAGGAAACTGTAAAACAACATGCTGGCCAGGGGATGGATCGAGGTACGCAGACTCCTTCCTACCTTCTGAGAAGAAGGATTTATATGGTAACGTGCTAAAAATAACTCCCAGGTGTGACAGGCTGCCTTGTGTCCATCAGTCAGCTCTCAGTTACCAGGGATGGAGGCAGCCTGGGACACTGGTAAAGTGAAGGGAAGGGAAGCTGGCCATCATGTCTGCTCAGCCTTGGGGTTCAGTGCAAAGGTTTGGGAGTTTCAGATAGACGTGGGTCTGGACCTTGTTTGAACCACTTCCTGTCGCATGACCTTGGGTGAGTCATTTCGCCTCTTAAGAGCCTTGGATCACTTATCGAGAAAGCAGAGGTGCTACACACAGTTGTTCGTCAGCATCCGCAGAGGACTGGTTCCAGGACCACGACCCCTGCAGATACCAAAATCCCCGGGGGTCCCTTTTGGTCCCTTAACAGATGTCCAATGGTCACGATCAAGTATCAAAATCTTGCTGAGTGTCAGCTTCCTCAGCTGCAAAGCCTGGATAATTATCCCTTCCATGAAAGGTTATGGTCAAATGTAGCAACAATATATTTATGACATCTCCATGACGCCTAGAACATGTTAGGCCTTCAACAACTAGTAACTCTGAATACAAATCGTGTAGGACATGGTGTGATCCAAAGAGTAAGCTTTGGAGTCAGGTAGACTTCACGTGTTTACTCGGTAAATATTTAGCGCTTTACTGTGTGTCAAGACTGTGCTCAGAGCAGCAAATACGGCACTCAAAAAATAAACTAAACCCCCTGCCCTGGGGGATAGGCAAGTAGGAGTGAGACAGGCAATAAAATATATGCAAAATAAATAAGTGGATTATATAGTAAGAGAGTGTGTCTTAGAAAGCAAAAAGTGCTTTGCAGAGAAGAATAAAGAAGGGTGAGGAGAAACAGACAAGGGGGGCAGAGAAAATTTAAAAGTATGGTCAGGATATGTTGCACTGAGTAAAGGATATCTGGATAAGGTTTGAAGGAAGTAAGGACTGGTGCTTTGCCATATCTGGCATTTGAGTTCTAGCTGCTTTTCTATTTACTTTATGTATGATTTCAGGAAAGCCATATTGCCTAAGTCTGCATTTCATGACCTAGAAAATGGGAATAACCCACAGTCATCATGTTTCCTAACAACGCGTATTGGGTTTTGTGCGTAAGATACTTTTAAGAAAACTGAACAAATATTAGCTAACTTTTATCAGGCACTTTTTCTCCCTACAGGCCTTCTGGGCCTTTCACGTGCAGGATCTCAGCTTAATCCTCACCATGGCTCACTGAGGTAACANCTCTTAATCTCTGATTTTTTTCTTTCAAATCTTCCACAGTATCAACTGCCTAGAGTTTGATGGTGCAAAGTCCAACATGCTTTAAAGGAAAAAAAAAAAAAAACACTGCTTCTTCTTCTATACTTAATCTGACATGAATTCTTCACTAATGATAATCTGAGTCTGAAAATTTTTAGACAAAGAGTTGATACATTTCATTATATTCGTGTATACATATATACATTCCAGCTGAGCTATTTCAAATCCTAAATGATGATATTGTTAAAGTGCTGCACTCAATATGCCAGCAAATTTGGAAAACTCGGCAGTGATCACAGGACTGGAAAAGGTCAGTTTTCATTCCAATCCCAAAGAAAGGCAATGCCAAAGAAATGTTGAAACTACTGCACAACTGCATTCATTTCACATGCTAGCAAGGTAATGCTCAGAATTCTACAAGCTAGGCTGCAACAGTACATGAACAGAGAACTTCCAGATGTACCAGCTAGATTTAGAAAAGGCAGAGGAGCTAGAGATCAAACTGCCAACATTCTCTAGATCACAGAAAAAGCAAGAGAATTCCAGAAAAACATCTACTTCTGCTTCATTAACTACACTAAAGCCTTTGACTGCGTGGATCACAACAAACTGGAAAATCATTAAATAGATGGGAATACCAGACCACCTTATCAGCCTCCTGAGAAACCTGCATGCAGGTCAAGAAGAAACAGAACTGGACCTGGAACAACAGACTGGTTCCAAATAGGGAAAGGAATACGGCAAGGCTGTATATTGTCACCCTGCTTATTTAACTTCTAAGCAGAGCACATCATGTGAAATAGTGGGCTGGATGAAGCACAAGCTGGGACCAAGACTGCTGGGAGAAATATCAATAATCTCAGATATGAAGATGATACCACCCTTATGGGAGCAAGCGAAGAGGACTTAAAAAGCCTTTTGATAAAGGTGAAAAGTGGAGAGTGAAAAAGCTGGCTTAAAATTCAACATTCAAAAAACTAAGATTATGGCATCCAGTCTCATTACTTCACAACAAATAGATGGGGAAACAATGAAAACAGTGACAGACTTTATTTTCTTGGGCTCCAAAATCACTGCAGATGGTGACTGCAGTCATCAAATTAAAAGACGCTTGCTCTTTGGAAGGAAAGCTATGACCAACCTAGATAGTATACAAAAAAGCAGAAACATCACTTTGCCAACAAAGGTTCTTATAGTCAAAGCTATAGTTTTTCCAGTAGTCATGTATGGATGTGAGAGTTGGACCATAAAGAAGGCTGAGCCCCACAGAATTGATGTTTTCAAACTGTGGTACTGGAGAAGACTCTTGAGAGTCCCTTGGACTGCAAGGAGATCAAACCAGTCAAACCTAAACAAAATCAACCCTGAATATTAACTGGAAGGACTGATGCTGATACTCTGGCTATCTGATGTGAAGAGCCAACTCATTGGAAAAGCCCCTGATGCTGGGAAAGATAGAAGGCAGAGGACAAGAAAGTTGGATGGCATCACCAACTCTAAGCAAGTTCCTGGATATAGCGAAGGACAGGGAAGCCTGGTATGCTCCGTAGAATCAGATACAACTAAGCGACTGAACAACAATACATATATAACATAAGAAAATTTCTGCTGAAACATATCTGAGCTGTATTTTCCTCTGAGTTAAAAATATACTAACTTTAGAGTAACAGTTACACCAGAAAGAATTAAAACTAAACTTTGTAGCAGGTGGCTCATTTTCTATGTTCTATTTGGGGCAACATTACTTTAAACAACACTCCTTTACAGTAAGTATTCATTTAGTTAATATCCCAATACCTTGAGAGCCAATAATAGTTCAACAAACAGCTGGAAATCAAATATCAGATATAATTACTCACAGCTGGCTTTATTCAACTGATGTCATATTAAATAAACTTATCCCACAGACCTTATCCCTTATCCCAAAGGGAAACAAATTCCTTCAAGAAACACAGAAGGCTCTTTGTGTTAGATTTTTTTTTTTAAGTTTACAGAATATATTCTAGTATTAAAGATTTTCAGCAAGAGTAAATAAATGGAAGATTTTCAGCAGGGAACACTCTTTTTGTTTTTTTAACATTCTGTGTGTCTGCAGTATTTCGGAACCTTGGAGCCTTGTTTTCCTTAAGACTAATACAAAAATAGCAAACCGGACTAAGTCACAAAACACAATGGACATTTGTATTTTTATGATGTGGCATCCAGTTAACTGTTTTGATATTGGACTTTATTATTTTTGTAGTGATGCCATGTCTCCACAGCTTACTAATTATGAAGAATACTGGTTTCAAACCTATTCTTTCAAGGCATCAAATCATTTTCCTGTAACCCCCCCCATGTTATATGAAGGATAATGTTTTTTTTATAAACAATAACAACTACCTATTATATGCCAGGCATTGTACTGGATGATCTACATCTATTATCTGTAATTTCTGTAACAATTCCCCATGCAGACACTTTACATCTAACAATTAACAAAGGGAAAGAAATCAAAGACACTTTGTAAACTGCTGACCCCACCCCACACATACACAGGCAAACATCAGACTCCACAATCAACGAGATTACTATGTATCTGCTATAGCAGTTTTCAAATTCCAAATAGATATCCTCATATTCACTCTTCTCACTCTAATTTATTATCATACTCCCAGATTCATTCAGTCTCTCCCCACTCCTCCTTCTTTTCTCTCCCCTTTAAGAAAGAAAAAAACAGAAAGAAAACTACCAGCAGTGACACATGGCATGGTAATCTAACGAACAAACTCAAAACTAGAGGAATATGTACTTTGTGAAACCTTACAATTAGTCCTGGTGTTGTTTCAACTATGATATAACCTTCCGACAATCACCTCTCCAGAAAGCTAAGATTAAGTGCATGCCTGTAGCATTCTGTATTTAGAAATACGAGTCCAATCAAAATATATAACTTCAAAAAGGAAAGTTTGTCATTTTTAAATTACTATGTATCTTGACATGTGAGTGAGTGAAGTCGCTCAGTCGTGTCCAACTCTTTGCGACCCCATGGACTGTAGCCTACCAGGCTCCGCCCTCCATGGGATTTTCCAGGCAAGAGTACTGGAGTGGGTTGCCATTTCCTTCTCCAGGGGATCTTCCCTGACCCAGGGATCAAACCCGGGTCTCCAGCATTCCAGGCAGATGCTTTAACCTCTGAGCCACCAGGGAAGCCCTTGTAATTTTAATTATACTCAAAGCAAGTGGCCACTTCCAGAGCCTGAGATTCAAGCTTTGGTCATCTTATATGTCCCACTGCAGCCTCACACTCCCCGGACGCCTGCCATGGCTCCCACGGTTCCATGTCCACTCCATCTAGATCCTCTTTGTTAGTTCAGTTCAGCACATCCATCTCTACATCTTTTTATACAAGACCGCATGACGGAGCAGACTAAAACACACACAGGCAGATAATAAGCCCTCAATTAAAATGTGTTGAGTCAATGAATAGAATGTTTCTTAAAGGGCACTGAAAAAGGTAGTTCTCATTTTCATGTCCACCAAGTCAGTATTTAAAGAAATTGATTTCAGACTTCCCTGGTGGTCCAGTAGTAAAGAATCCACGTGCCAATGCAGGGGACAAGGGCTTAATCTCTGGTCCAGGAAGATTCCACATGCTGTGGGGTAAGTAAGCCCATGCACCATAACGACGGAAGCCCATGCTCTAGAGCCTGCTTCTCTACAACAAGCCAGTCACCGTAACAAGAAACCTGCAGACCTCAACTAGAAAGTAGCCTCCACTCGCCCCAACTAGAGACATGCCATGCAATAAAGACCCAGGGTAGCCAACAATGAGTAAGTCAATAAAATTTTAGAAGAAAAATAGATAACTAAATTGATTTTAACACCAAATTTCCTAGGATTACCTTAGTCCCACTGGATTGATTTAACTCATGGACTCTAAGAAGGGTGAACGCCATTTTTTAATCAGATCTTTCATTTTTCAAAGTGAAAGGGCTTCCCTTATAGCTCAGTTGGTAAAGGATCTGCCTGCAATGCAGGAGACCCAATTCAATTCCTGGGTTGGGAAGATTCGCTGGAGAAGGAATAGGCTACCCAATCTAGTATTCTTGGGCTTCCCTTGTGGCTCAGCTGGTAAAGAATCCACCTGCAATGTGGGAGACCTAGGTTCAATCCTTGGGTTGGGAAGATCCCTTGGAGAAGGGAAAAGGCTACCCACTCCAGTATTCTGGCCTGGAGAATTCCACAGACTGTGTCCATGGGGTCGCAAAGAGTCAGCCACGGTCAGAGAATGTAAAATACATGGACTCAATGCAGCATTATTCACAATAGCCAAAGTAACAATTTAAGTGTCTGTGGTTGAATGAACAGATCAAGAAAATGTGATATATACATATACATACATATATATAGATGTGTATTGTAGATACATATATGTAGATGTGTATATGTCACATATATGTAGATGTGTATATGTCACATTATATACTTCACACTGTATATAACTCATATGTGTGTATATATATATACACACACTAACACAGTGTGTTAGTCGCTCAGTCATGTCCAACTCTTTGTGACCCCATGGACTGTAGCCCACCATGGCTCCTCTGTCCATGGAGTTCTCCAGGCAAGAATACTGGAGTGGATTGTCATTTACTTCTCCAGGGGATCTACCCAACCCAGGGGTTGAACCCAGCTCTCCTGTACTGCAGGCATATATACACACACATATATACACTTGTGAGGTATTTTATTTATATATGTATAATGGAATATTATTCAGCTTTTTTAAAAAAAAGGAAATCCTCTCATTTGCCACAAGATGGATGACCCTGGAGGGCATTAAGCTAAGTGAAATGAACCAGACAAAGAAAGATAAATACTGCACGGTGCAGTATCACTGACAAGTAGAAACAGAAAAGTGGGTGGGGAAACAGGGAGAGGACGGCAAAGGTCCAAACTTTCAGTTATAGGATAAATGAGGGCTGAGATCCAACATATAATGCGGTGACTATGGTTGACAACACAGTCGTGCTCAGTATTCTGTTGGGGTGACAGGGTGTCCAGAGCCCCTGCAGGCACCAAATCTACAGACAATCAAGTCCTTTCCTTACAGGCAATGGGGAGGCACAGCTGACCCTTAACAACATGGGTTTCAGCCGTGCGGGTTCAGTCATACTTGGATTTCTTTCACTAAGCTCGTCCTGCAGGACCACAGGCTCTGGGGCTGGTTAAACCCAAAGAAGTGGAGCCACAGATACAGGTGCTATGTGCTAAGTCACTTCAGTTGTATCCGACTCTGCGTGACCCCATGGACTGTAGCCATTCAGGCTCCTCTGTCCATGGGAGTCTCCAGGCGAGAATACTGGAGTGGACTGCCACTCCCTGCTCCAGGGATCTTCCTGACCCAGGAATCAAACCAGCGTCTCTTGTGTCTAACCTGCATTGGCAGGCGGGTTCTTCACCACTAGCGCCACCTGGGAAGCGCCAACTGTAAAGCCGTCATGGATTTTAAACTCGTGGAGGGTAGGCACCCCTAAAGTCCTGAACTTTCAAGGGGCAACTGTTTTTGCATATAATCTAAGACTAAGTCATCTCAAGATTATTTTAATACCTTATACAAGATAAATGCTATGTAAATAGTCACCACTAGTAGGCAAACTCAAGTTTTGCTCTTTAGAACTTCCTGCAATCTTTTTTCTGAATATTTTCTATCCTCATTCGTGGAACCCACAGACACAGAGAGCCAGTCGTACTGCATAATTGAAATGTTAAGAGTAAAAACCAGTAAAAAAATAAATCTATTAGATGATAGATGTGACACTTAACTTCATGGGGGAATCCCTTTCACAATGTGTATGTATATTAAATCACCACAGTGTTCACTAAATATCTTATAACTTCATATGTCAATTATAGTGCAATAAAGCCGAAAAAATTCTAAAGATGAAAAATGAATTGTAAAAAAATAAGGACCTATTTTGAATGCTCTTTTGCATTTTTATTAAACTTCTCCAATTTTTCTTTTCTGCATTATTCTATCAATATAAACAACCATTTTACCCTCAAAAAATAAAGAGAGCATCCATCAGTAAGTACAGCAAACCCACTATCAAGATAAAGTGCTTATTAAACATTCACTGTTTACATTTCACAGTAAGATAACATTTCCAAGATTACCTCTCATTATATGAAGGGCCAGCAGGATGTTATCAGCGTGGGGGGCGGCGGGGGGGGGAGCAGCGTGAATTTTACTACAGTTTTATAAGTCTGTAAAATAGGTACAATAATAGCTTAATTCACAAAATTATTTGGGTAGAAGAAACAGTATTGCTATAAATAAAAAAATTACTGAGCCATTTACTTCAGGCATTCATCTTCTAATAGGCATAAATATCTAGTAATTAACCATTTTTTCTGGAATAATATGGTACAAATTTTTTTAATTAAAAAGAAATTACACAGCTCAGCAAGTGGTGCACAAGTCATCAGAAATGCCTCCTGTTTGAGGGGTCCTGGGGAGTAAGAGATGGCAGGAAACAAACAGATCAGGGGTCCGGTGCGCTGGCTACACTGGCACTGCCCCCTGCCTGAGTCTCGTGATGAGACAAATCTACTGCGAGGAATAACAGAACTATCTGCAGAAATGTGCCCTTGTAGGCTGGCACAACAAGGAGAGATGGCCCTGGTGTCAGACTGGTTCAAGGCTTTTTCCCCTCACATGTTTTTAAACTGTGGACAAGTTACTTAACCAGAGAATCAGTTCCATTGGAAAAAGTGGTGCTAAAATTAACATATGGGTCTTTGTGAGGATTAAATGAGATGATGTCAGCAAAACCCAAAGGTCCTGAGTTGATGGCTTGGGAGCCCAAGATGAAGATGTGGGCAGGGTTTATGCAGGCTTTGGTCCAGTTCACTACACAAACATCCCAAATTTTAAGTGTAAAGATTTAAAGAGTAAGCTTCCCTGGAGGCTGAAAATTATTTTCTAATAGTAATTATAATAGTTATCATAAAGGAATTTTTCCAACATACATAGACAGACCAGATTTTTAATAAACACTTGAGACTGCATAAAAAAATGAGCAGATCGAAAGGTTTACAGATGTCGGCATGCTCTGTTCTGAGGCTGTTCCTCTCCAGAATTTTACAATACACGCTTTAAAAGATAATGAACAGTTAGAACATATCTGGAAAGTCATCTAAACTACCAAAGCTCTCAAAACACAAGTCTTAACTGCCTGTATTAAGCAACCATTAGATTCCTGAAATAGATCACATTCCCTTATTCATTCATCAAACCTAATCACACAGCAGGGATCAAATTTAATATGTAGGAAGATAAGCTATTCTGTAGGGCTATGATTAACAAACTAGGGCTATGATTAACAAACTATCACAACTGCCATCACAACCTAAACTATTTCTTTCAATCAAAGAACACTTTCACAGAAAGAAAAACGATCAGGACACTATAAATTATGTCTGATGCAAACTTCTGAAAACACAATCTAACAATTTTAAAAGAAAACTACCTTCAAAAACAGCGAAGTCTTTTCTAACCACTTGCTTTCTGAATCCAAAATCACAGAAGAAATGCATTGCAAAATTCTGTTTTACTAATGCAATCTTTAATTTGTGTTAAGTAGTCAATTCCTGAGAATAATTGAAAAAATCTATCTCAAAATGTTTAAAGTGTTACAAAACAATACATTTTTAAGTTTACACCCAAGATTTTTTAAACCATATACATTAAAGAATGTCCTCAAGTGATTATCCTTTTTTCCTCTTCCCTTCCTCCACCCCATATAATTTACATATTATCTTTGAAAAAAAAAAAAAGCATTTATGTATCAAAACCTATAGTTTTGAAGAACTTTACTTTCCAAATGGCCCTAAATATATGATCACAAGGAATGAGCAGAAGACTGAAAACACATCTGCCTGCCAATGCAGGAGACCTGGGCTCGATCCCTGCGTCAAGAAGATCCTCTGGAGAAGGAAGTGGCAACCCACTCCAGTATTCTCGCCTGGGAAATTCCACGGAGAGAGGAGGCTGGCGGGGTACAGACCATGTGGTTGCAAAAGAGTCAGACACGACTCAGACTAAATAAGGACAAAAATGTAACATAGGACAAACTATAGAAGAAACTGTTGCAGTATTTTCACCTTTTAAAGGTCAGCACGGTTAAGTAAAACTTGAGTATGAATTCCTGTCTTGTACTCAAAAAGTTTCACTGTGAAACAAAGAGATGATTTACAGGATTCTAAAGAGAGAGCCTATGTTCCAACTAAACCATCAGCTTCTATCTGAAGGCACTGCTTTCAAGCACAAAATAGCAGATGTTCACCCACACAGCTTCTACCATATAGAAACAGGTAAACTGCACACATGTTAAGAATATGCACCTGCCTCTGCGATCCCTGGGTTGGGTAGATCCCCTGGAGAACGGAAAAGCTACCCACTCCAGTATTCTGGCCTGGAGAATCCCATGGACCATACAGTCCATGGGGTCACAAAGAGTCGGACGCGACTTAAGCGACTTTCACTTCACTCACTCACACTGGTCTAAGCTCTATGGCCTGCACTGCATGCAACTGAAGCGGACTTTCTTCATGTGTGTGCTATTGGAATAAAGGCAACAAATGCCTTCAAGCCACAGCCCCAGCACTACAGGGATCTCCCTCTGTTTTGAGCAGGGCTTTCAAAAATCAGGAAGAGACGGGTTTGAGGCTTGGTTCTACCATTACTAGCCACGTGACCTTGGTAAATTCCTCAACTTCCCTAATCTGTAAAATAAGGATAAAAGGTATGTTCTTCATTCAGTTCAAAACAGGATTAAACCTGCCTAAATATTAGCCACTGTGAACATTTCATATAGATACAGGACCATCAGTAATTGATGGGGAATAACAAGGAAGAATCAGTCAGTAAATGTACATGTCATAAAACACATAACATTTTAAAATGATAAGACAGACATGTCATTTACATACGTTTTACTTGATACACAAAAAAAGACTCTTCAAAGTTGGCCCAACTAGAACATTAACATAACGTTGACAGTTTCTTCATGAAAAAATCTTGTTAAACTAAAAATAATGAAAGTGTATAATTAGTAGGAGTTCAAAGCCACATTTCATACTTAGGTTTTAGATTTACAAGGGATTCTCCTTCCTTGCAGATTTACAATAGTAAGTTGGACTAAAGGGAGATCAATACTACCTATGTTATCCTTGTCTCACATTTTCCCACGAGCATCCACCTGGAGATCTGAGAACAATGGGATTCATTCCTCCTAAATTAAGAAAAAGGATGCAGCTGCTTCCATCTGGGCTAGGACTCCGCTACACAATCAGACCACCATTGTTCACGCCATCAACTAAAATTACCCCCACATTTCTAATGAAGAGTCCCAGTTGTAGAATAGTTATCGTCTGTTAATTTTTTCAAAAGGGACAAAACTGTTAGAACTATGAGAAAGTACCTAACAAAAGAGCAAAATAAACCACAGAAAGCAATGAATGGGTTGATAAACACATGGGTGTTTCCACCTTGGCCCACCCAACGTACAGATCCTTTTTAAATAGCAGAGCATTAAAAATTCGAAGGCTGGAAAATCTAATTTGTGAAAACACATCCATGAAGAATCTTGCAGTGGTCAAACCTGATTCTGAAACGTTTTTAATAGACACTTAGACACTGTGTGGACTTCCCTGGTAGTCCAGTAGCTAATAACCCACCTGCCAGTGCAGAGGTGTCACTCAGTCGTGTCCAACTCCTAGCGACCCCCTGGACTGCAGCCCACCAGACTCCTCTGTCATGGAATTCTCCAGGCAACAATACTGGAGTGGGTAGCCATTCCCTTCTCCAGACAATTGTGTCAACCCAGGGACTGAATCTGGATCTTCTGCATTGTAGGCAGATTCTTTACTGTCTGAGCCACCAGGGACGCCCGCCAATGCAGGGGATTTGGGTTTGATTCCTGGTCTGGGAAGATCGCACATGCCATGGAGCAAGCAAGCCTGTGCTCCTAGAGCCCATGCACTGCAACAAAGAGTAGCCCCCACACAGCAGTGAAGACCGCACGGTCATTAATTAATTAATTCAGGAAAGAATAACACTGCGTGTTCTTCTTGGAAATTTCTGTAAGGCTGACTCCATTACAAGTCCTAATATCAAAAGAATATTCTCCACACAGATTCAGGCAACACGTTTTCCCCAAGAGAATAATATGATGTCCTGCCACTTAGCCATATAGTGGAATCTGAATTTATGAATTCTTGTTTGTAAAACGGAGGAAGGGTGGCGCAGAATGTAAACAGCTGCATGATCCATAAGGAAAAAGACTGAGGGAGACACTGCAAATGACAGGGGCAGCAGAGGGTAACAATTAAGAGGAAGTACCTTGGCATTAGAACCCAGGTTCTGTCTCGACTTTGCTATTTATTTCTGAGAGATGCTGGGAGACTTCCTTAACAACTCTCAGCAGAAGCTTCACCGTATGTGAACTGAAAATACCTACTATACACTGTTGCCATGAAGATCAAATGAGTTACAGAAGGCACTTCCACCTTGCCTATCATATGGCTATTGCCACTGTGTCAAATTTAAGGGAAAAAAGGATTAACCAGCCTCTACAATGCCCCAATAAGACTGAACCCTTCCAGCAAGGTAGCCAATGACAAACTCTGGTTCCTTCAAGATTCCAGGTCCAACTTAGCAAATACTGCCAGGAAAATTTCATCGTTTTTAATGAAGTTAAAATTATACAAAAGGAGCAAACTGAAAACTAAATTTTGTGTGCTTTTCAAGACACTCTGGATGTTCACCTGAATGGCTAGTAATCTCTGATTTTTTTTTTTTGCAAACACCAAGGGGTGCCATTCGTTGGTACTTACTTACATTTCCCTGTCCACAAAGAAGAGAACATTCGCACAAAACGCTCAATATGGAACTCTGTAAATGACAGGGGTCCTGTACTTAAAACTAGAGATATTTAGGTAGGAGATGGTTGGACACCTCTGATAATCTTTTAAGCACTTTCCATAAAGATGGTTTAGATGGCAGAGTGGAGATTCACTAGATGCGAGGAAGTCCCTACACAGGAACCTTCAAGTTTCAAGCTTTCAAAGAGCTGAACATGCGTTCACACATCCCATCACGTGAGTTAGTTCCCGTGTCTGGTGTACACTGTCATGTGCATGCATCCTCTACAAGTGGCTGTGCTTTTGTGTACCGTACTATACACCACTGCAAAGGCTCCTCCCTCCATGGGATTCCCCAGGCAAGAGTACTGGAGTGGGTTGCCATTTCCTTCTCCAAAAGTAAACAGTACAGTGTCTTTATTTCAAGCTGGATGTGCACAAGGACAACTTCACTGAACTCCTTGCTGTGCAACACGAGGAGCTCACTACTAAAGACCTGATGGAATTGGGGGCCCAGACACAGGACCAAGAGAGACAAGAGGAAGAAGCAATAAGTGAAGAACTGAAGGGATTCATGATGCAGGAAATGGCAAGGGGATTTTATCTGAGGAGGCACTATGAGATTTTGAGACACAGACCTGAACGGACAATGGTGCATGAAGGCTGCAGCAGCCGTTCAGAATGCAACCCAGGGCTACGGCGTCATCTATGGCGAGAAAAAAAAGAGTTACTACCAGACATCACTGGATCGTTCATTCAACAGGGTAAACAGAACTGAATCCATCGAGGAACCAGAACCTGTGCTGTCAACGTCAGGCATGGGTGACACTGCAGTTTGCCCTGTGTCTCCTGTTGCTGAGGACCCTTCAGCTCTACCATCTCCCACCTCCTCCGCCTCCTCAAGTGAGTAACTCATCTTATCTGTTCACTCAATGCCAGCCCCTGTATTCCAGCAATATTGTATTGAACTACTGTACTAATCAAGGTACTGTACTATAAGATTAAAGATGTTTTCTGTATCTTGTGTTTGTCTTTTGTGCATTATTTGTGTGAAAAGTATTATAAACCTATCACAGTACAGTACTATATAGCTGATTGTGGTAGTTGGGTACCTAGGCTAACTCTGTTGGACATACAAACTCATTCTAGGAACAGAGCTCATTCGTTATGCAGGGGACCCGCTGTGGTCTTAAAAGCCTTCCAGACTCAAAGCATAAGAAAGAGAGCTAAAGGACAGTTCTATGTCTTTCTTTGCTCTTTGTCCAAATATAGTGTCTGTATCTGAGTCTATATTTACATCTAAGTAACAATGTTTTCCCAGAGGACAATGAGAGAGAAAAGAGCCCTGAATTGCAGCTCCTACAAAGTATTGTTGGGTGGGGAGTGAAGAGAGCCAGGAGTAAACAGGAACTTTCCCTCTTCCCACTTCTGGCAAAAACGCAACACAGACACTCCTAAGACTAAAAATCATGAAGACTTTCTAGTTGACACATATCTCTTTAAGAAGAAAACATTATTCACTTTCAGTATAATTCTGAAATGCTGGATCAACCAATCCGGTGAACAGTTACTGAGGAGAATCAACTTTTTAAATGAAATGACCATATGCGACTTTCACTACAGGATTTCGTTATGTCTTGCTGTCACGCCCCTGCCTTGTTCCACACCCCAGCTCCCCCAAACCTCCCCTTCCCACCACTCCCACTGACACACGAAGAAAGGAAAAGCGGGGTGGAATGGTTTCAATCACTTAAGGGATCCTCACAAGAAAGAGGATTCCTTTCTTAGAATGCAACTCTAGAAGTAGATATATATGAGGTTTTTTAAAAAATTCAAAATGGGAAAGTTGACATTTTAACAGGCAGGGAAGGCCATTGCAATACAGAAATTAAAGTGATTTCTTAAGTTTCCCCTCCATCCTAAAAAAATGGACTTAGTGAAGAATTGCTTTTCACAAGTAGATTATACATACCAGTGCAACACAACTGGTAGCCTTGTAAAACCTGTTCTTCCAAAAAGCCATTCATTCATCTTGGCTAACAGGTACAGTCAAGTCAAAGGCATGACTCTGAAACCCTAGAAACCATTTTAAAGGGTCACGGGCTTCTGATTCCCAAACGGGAAAGTGAAGAATACAATGAGCACAAAATTCAGCAACAGAGTATCAGCAGTCACAGCTGGAAACATGAATGCCCTCTCTCACCACCCTGCACTGGAACACCCTCCAGCTAGCATTCTTCTTGGTATTACATCCTGACTTCCTTCAGGCTCAACAGCAACTGCTGGGGGCGGGCGGCGGCGGG
>SJYX01013071.1:11516-77656 GCA_006410675.1 Oreotragus oreotragus | reverse complement strand
GGGGGGGGCTGACAACAAAGGCAGAGCTGCTGCCCTAACCTCAGTGGAGTCTGCAGAGCTTGAGACATTTACAGACCGTCCAGTCCCTTGTGATGATGTCTTTCCCTCACCTTGAATGGACAACACAAGAATTCTGATGAGCGAGACACAGCCAATGCACCAAGCTATGTGCCACGTGGGAAAGCTTCTTAAATAACACACATGCCTGAGCCCCTCTCCAGCTGTACTAAATCACTGACCATGGAAGCCTAGGAATCTCTATTTTTTACAAGCAGAATCTGTTCCCCCAGTCAGGGAATTCTGGTAATCAGAAGAGTTTGGGAAAAACAGAAAAGAGGAAACACTTGAAGGATCACTGGCTTCTTATGAGCGATTTCTTCCTTGTCAAAAGCACCTAATCACTGCTGTCCTCAAGAATCTCATGCTGCTGGATCGCATTTGGAGGCCAGAATTTTCATTTTTTTTTCCAGATAAGGTATAAAAATCATGGTTTCTGTTTATGGTGAGTCAGTTTTATAGCTATAATATAGCAACATAAATAACAAAGATGCCATAAAAGTTAAACAGAAAAAGTTAGCATAAGACATCTTAATGGCTACAGTGAGCTCCCAGTAAATTTTGGAATAAATGTATATAAGAATTTGTTAGTCCTTTAGGAAAACAGATACACAGCATAGGAAAGCATGGTAACATTAGCCTGACTTGGGAATTTGAAAGCCTGGATTTCAATCTTGGCTTTCCTACTAAAAAGCAAGTTACCGAACTTCTCATTTATAAAAAGGGATAATAATGATTTCACCATTATGATTAAGTAAGAAATAGGTACACCAGGATTTGCCTGGTGGCCCAGTGGTTAAGAATCCACCTTGCAATGCAGGGGATGTGGGTTCAATCCCTGGTTAGGGAACTAAGATCCCACATGCCTTGGAGCAACTAAACCCGCGTGCCACAGTTACTCAAGTCTGTGCTCTCTGGAGCCTGTGACACAACTAGAGAGTCTGTGCACCCCAACGAAAGCTCCCATAGGAATAAACAAGATTCCACTTGGTGCAACTAAGACCTGATACAGCCAAAAAAAAGGTGTATCACTAATTAAAACAACATACTTGAGCAGTGTGTGTGTGTGTGCGCTCAGTCATGTCCGACTCTTTGCAACCCCCATGGACTGTAGCCCGCCAGGCTACTCTGTCCATGGAATTTTCCAGGCAAGAATACTGGAGCAGGTTGCCATTTGCTACTCCAGGGGATCTTTCTAACCCTGTGTTTCTTGAGTCTCCTGCACTGGTAGGCAAATTCTTTACCACTGCACCACCTGGGAAGCCTTATTTTGTACTAGACACTATTCTAAGCTATTCTAACTATGCTCTTTTAATCAATCAAAGATGTATTCCATTAATTTTAATTGTTTAAAATCTCTCCTCTACTCTACCTAACTCCTCCCAAGCTAAGATGTAACACTCATGCCAACTCAATTATTACATTCAATAGTATCAAAAGCCACCTTTTGAAAGAAACATTTCAATCTTCAAAGGAGTGTTAGCAGGCAGGTTCCTTCATTCTCCCCTATTATATACATAAGAAAGTTCAGGCAGATAATTTGCTCAAGACCATACAGCTTGTAAATGAGACAATCTAGCATCCTTAACCACTGCACTAAATGTCTCCAGCACAAAACGTGCAGAATAGATTTTAGTCCTTTCTCCCAAGCTCCACTAATTCAGAATCTTGGGTGGTAAAGACAGATCTCATGCTTCTAATTAGGTTTACACATATTCCTTCCCCAGAACATTAAATGGAATTGCCTCCTGAAGCCGTCTACCCTCCACATCTGGTTGAGCAGGGATCCCTGTTGTCTCCTTCTGAGTCTATATAAGCCTAAATTTCACGCTCGGGATGTCCTCTGCCAGTGTTTGTGCATGCGTGCTCAGTCACTTCAGCATGTCCAATCTTTGAGACTCCATGGACTTCAGCCCACCAGGCCCCTCTGTCTATGGGGTTCTCCAAGCAAGAGTACTGGAGTGGGTTGCCATGCCCTCCTCCAGGCAATCTTCCCAACCCAGGAATCAAACCCACAGGTGTATTCTTTGTCACTGAGAGACCAGGGAAGCCCTACTCGTGTCTACCTGCCCTTTATTATTAATAATTATAATTTGTATTTACAATTAACACAATCAACATCAGCTGGACTACACTGCACTAACTTCATACAAAGCAGTGATAACCTAAGAGCAAGCACAATTACTCTGCCTACTTTTGCATTTATACAGTGCGGTGTGAAGTGAGTGAAAGTCGCTCAGTCATGTCCAACTCTTTGCAACCCCATGGACTATACAGTCCATGGAATTCTCCAGGCCAGAATATAGGAGTGGATAGCCTTTCCCTCCTCCAGGGGATCTTTCAAACCCAGGTCTCCCTCATTGCTGGCAGGTTCTTTAGAAGACCAATTCTCAGCAGGTTAAGCGTGACACCACTGAATCCAGTAACTGAATTTGGGTGTTAACTTCATTTTAGGCTAGAATCCTGGGAAGAGTTGAGTAGAACTGCAAAGGGGAAATTATAAACAAAAAAGAAGTCAACTTAACAATATAAATTTTTGATTGCCTGGAAAATGTGAATGTCTATTTTAATTAAGTCAATCTTTCTCAAAAGTTTCAGAGCAAGGCAGTTAGAAAGTGACCATTTTCAAAGTAACTATTTAGCTCATCTACACTTTATAAAAAGATACATGACAAATATCTATTGTTTTTCAAGAACAATTAATCATCTTGGTCTTACTTTTAAAAAATGAATCCACCTTGAAGTGTAAGGATGCATTTACCAATTGAACGACACAGGTATGCCAAGATACAGAAGAGTATGCTTTTATTCCTTGAGAAGGAATCAAAAGACATACTTGAGAACTGTAACATCTTCTGCAATACTGTTCAAATTAATTCCAGGAATTTCACTTGTTCTAAAGAGAGAGTCAACTTAGCTGGGGAAAAATAAAATAAGGCCCAGTTATAGCCCTACTAGAGAAAGAGATAACATCACCTGTGCTCCGCTACCTGGAAATATCTCACAAAGAAGTCCACTATCTTTTTTCCATTAAATATTTTTCTTCTCAAGATAAAATTATATTCCTATCTTTGTTCAAAGCCAAAGGGAAGAAAAAAATACCTCAACATTTAATTTTCTAATCCTCTTAAATCTTGTCAAAACAAGGAAGAGGAAATAAAAAATGGGCAAGAGGCTGATTGTCAATCAAAATGGAAAATTAAAACTGCTCAGCTTGAGTTCCATACTGGCTTTAATTGCCAAGTTTCTCAACTTTTTCCTACTCATCTACACTTTTGGAAAACTTAAAAATCGCACTGTCTCCACTATAGTTTAAGATTGTCCTCTATTTCCAAATTAAAAATCATTGTAACCACACCAGCTAAATGCGTTCCTGTGTTAATTTCTGTGGTTGTGTTATGGAAATTACAGGACATCTGAATTCCAAATATCAATTCTTTTAGTACTGCTATTTCATTCCTAAAAATTATTGCTTTAAATTAATATATAGGCTACTGAAAAGTCATATATTTATAATAGATTATATAGTGGTTGGCTCCCTAGACAAAGAATTTTAATTATGGCACATGGGTTATACTCATATACTACTATCAAAACAAAACATCCATCTCCACCCTCTCGGTCGAACACAGGATTCTTATGAATCAGTGTGCTGACACAGAAAGGAATCTGAATGAGATCCGGAATCAAATCTGAGGTCATGAGCAAGTCTTCAATTCCCTCTGGGTCTTTGATTCCAAAGGCATTTCTTTTTCAAATGGTTAAACCAGGGTCTCTAAATTCTAAAATCTCTTTAGTCAGTCATTATCTCAGTCCCCTATCCATCTCCAGAATTCCCGTACAAAGCATCAAGTACATTAACATGGCCAAACATCAATCACTAGATCTTTCTTAAATGCCACATGCTATCACCAATGTCTGAGGCAATTTTAATTGGAAACAAAGGAAAAAAAAAAAGAAACAAACAAACGTAATGTAAGTAGAATGAGCCATTACATAAGAACGTGACTGTAATCTGAGTTCAAGGATTCTAGGCATGTGCACTCTCCAAAGCACAAAGACAACTCTGTGAGTGAAAGGATTTCAAAAGATGGGAGTGCAGATAAGAGGATATCAGTCAGGCAATACTCAGCCGTAAGGAGCACTCAGAATGGTGCAGAGAGAGAAAGGACCTCTACTGCTATGTTTTCCAAATCCCACTGTTGCCCTCGCACCAGGGGACTAATTCCACTGGTTTCTCTCAGAATTCTAACTCTTCGGAGACAAACTCTCCTCTGGGCCTCCAGATGAACTATCATTTGCTTACAATTATACCATCATGCATTTATGGCTACAGAGTCATAAATAACTAGAATCTGGGACTTTCCTGGTGGTCAAGTGGCTAAGACTCTGCACTCCCAATGGAGCAGACCCAAGTCTGATACCCAGAGAACTAGATCCCACATGCAAATGAAGATATGGAAATGCTACAAGGAAGACTGAACCAAGCCCTGGTACAACCAAAATAATAATAATAATAATATTTTTAAAACAAAAGCATTATTAAAAATAAAATACTAGAATCTATCCAACTCCTTACATTATAAGGAAACTAAAGCCTAAAGAAGTTAATCAACTTACTGAACACAGATTCATTACCGTGCCAGCCAACCAAGACAAAGATCCTTCCTGGCTATATTATTAAGGACTTAGAGGCAGAGACATGTTTAAAAATTAAAACACACACATACATACTGAGCATCTACTATACACCATGCCAACCACTGAGACCTGTGTGCTTCCTTCCAATGAAAGGTTAACTAATTTGAAGTCTCATTTAAAACATCCACTACAAATTTGCACAGTACCCTTCCTTTAACAGCTTACAAGAATTAAATAAATAACTTTCAAAGAATGGA
Organism: Oreotragus oreotragus; assembly: GCA_006410675.1. Taxonomy (NCBI): domain Eukaryota; kingdom Metazoa; phylum Chordata; class Mammalia; order Artiodactyla; family Bovidae; genus Oreotragus; species Oreotragus oreotragus. The sequence continues at coordinate 72,701 of SJYX01013071.1, read as the reverse complement.
CATTAAAAAAAAAAAAAAAGCAAAGACCCGACATCAATACTTTAAAAAAAAAAAAAATGCAAGGGCAGGGAAGGAAATGCTACACGTGCCAGAGAAAATCTAGGCACTCCCACACTCATATTCAAAGTTCTCATTTTAGAAATCCATGGCGAGTTCAGCTGAAAGAAGAAATGAGACTTATTACCTTTAGTTAGCTTCTAAATAATTAGAGCCACCGTTGTGGACATCTACTTTAAGACTGATGCTAAATCCGTCCCTGGTGGCTCAGATGGTAAGGAATCTGCCTGCAATGCAGGAGACTCAGGTTCAAACCCTGGGTTGGGAAGATCCCCTGAAGAAGGGAATGGCAGTCCACTCCAGTATTCTTGCCTGGAGAATCCCAGGGACAGAGAAGCCTGGTGGGCTACAATCCATGGGGTAGCAAAGAGTTGGACACGACTGAGCGACTACACTTTTTTTCACTTTAAATGCACCAATTTCATTCATGATTTGGATCCTCAAAGTAGAAATGACCCGGTAAGTCTGGGTCTTACTGCACCTTGTTCACAGAAGGAAGAATTGTAATAGTGGTTCTCAAACTTGACTAGCATTAGAATCACCTGGGAAAACTTTCAAAGTTGGGTGCCAAGGCCACATTCCAAATCGATTACATCAGAATCCCTAGGGTGGGCCTAGGAGTAGCTTTTAAATCTCCCCAGATGTTTGTAACACATAGTCAAAGGAACGTTGAGGATAGCAAGGGTCAATCTCATTCCAAAATTCTACATCTAAATCAACTCATGTCCACTGGACCAGGTAATTCTAATGTTGATAAAGGCTGGCTGCTGTAACTAAATCTCTGCTAAAAGCTGTAGTAATTCACCAACATAAAAGTGTGAACAATCAAAGTGAATGGCATATCACAAGCATTCAAATAGTCCCTGGCCATCTAACCAGAAAAATCTAAAATTAGAAAGTGAAAACAGAAGACAATTTGAGCGAAGAACACATTTCAAATACATAGCACTTAAAATTTTTGAGATAACACATGAGATCCAATTGTAATTTCCTAATTTCCCTTTCTCTAATAAATACTCATAAGACCTTAAAACGACATACCAAAGAATCTTTCTCTCAATAATCTCCTACCATAGTTGATGCTGAAAATAAAAGTCTTAAGATGAAATTCTGTACCCATTTTGTAAAAATTTATTAAAAGCCCTAGTGTTGGGCTTAACTTCCATCATCTTCTTTATGAGCTTTCATTGTTAATTCACCTCACAGTGTAATCTGTCTGCCATATCCACTCCCCAAGAAGGAATAAAAACAGCAACAACAAAAAATTAAAATAATGATCTATAGTTTGTGCTTTATTCTGACTGATCTTTTCTTGAGCACTAGGTCAGAAAAAATACAAAATATGTTCTATCATCATGCTTTCTAATACCCTGCCTTTGCAAAATGAGACAATCATGTTTAGTCACTCAATTATCTTAAAATGACAATGCACACAAACCTTCAGTCCTTGGGCACCTAAAAGCCGATTTCTTTCTAACGTAGTGGGTTGTAGAAAATACAAATGTATTTTAATACTGTAAGTAATTCTTACAAAGTCAGTAAGATAAGCATACTGAAAAACATATATATGTATGGACAGACTGTTGATGCTCGTTACAGCAAACACAGCACTATGCAAACCCCAGATCACTTAATAAACATAAATGATAGATTAACCCACCTTGAGATCAAGCCATCATCAATCTATTCTATTCCATAATTAAAGCTGAATAATCTGATATGATTCAATATGCCCCAACAATAATAAAATGCGGTTAAGCTCTGCTTCCTAACCTGACTCTGTAAGATATTCTAATAAATCTTTGAGGACAGAGTCTACATAAGATTTTGAAGCACACTGCCCAACTATTATCAAATGGTCCCTGTAATTTGTTCCAAAAAAGGGCAAACTTTTAACTCAACAATAAATGAGAAGGGGGTTATCAGGTTCAATGAAATTTAAAATAAGTTAGACGACTGTACTATAACAGTATCAGGAGAACAAACTGGAACAAAAGCTTGGCTATTATCTGGATGGTTTGTGGTTCTGAACCTGCTGTTATGTGTTCTGGGGAATATGGATGGACACTTTACTTTCATTGAGCTAACTCTTCTCACCTGAAAACAATGAAATAGAATAATACAACTTCTTAGCTTTTTAACACACAAAATTTAAGCAATTTACGTTTGTTAGAAAGTCTGAGCAATTTTATTTAAATGTTTACATGAGAAAGAGGTTAAAAGTGGTCAACACAAGTTAGCACCTGAAATGCTGTACTTCATTGCATTCTACACTTACTATTTCTTGTCACGAAGCTGAAAATATTTCTATTAAATCCACAGGTACCAAAGACTGTTCTTACTGCTTGGATTTATGACCAATAGTAATTAAAATGAGAAACAGAAAGACTACAATAAACTTGGGATTATTTCCCTATTTTTATTATAAAAACATCATATAAATAATGACACTTATACTAATGGTAATTTATTTAAGGGAAAAAAAACCTACAAGGTCCTTTACAGCAGGTTCACACTGAGTTTCTTTGAGGTTTTCCTCATTTATGACAACAAGATAAAGCAATTCTAACAATATAGTAAACAACTTTCAAAACTATTTTTCTGAAAGTTTGTTATCAAATACCATTACATTGTTAGGAAACTGCCTTACTCTAAAAATTAAAGTTCTTTATTTTTATTTAGAAAAACATTAACAGAGTATCTCACAGTCCAGAAGTGATGATTAACTGTTCAGTTTAAATATACTCTTCTGAAAAATTATTACTATTGTGAGTGCAAAGGCCAATGTGGAGATCCATGCATGCGAATTCCCTTTTCATAATAAACTAGAGGAAAAAACAATTAACCCAGCTTGTAACTTACTAAACCCCAAAATGACAGATAGTCAAACATCTCTTCATCCATGAAAAAATAACTATTCTTTAAGGCAGCAAAAAAAAAAAAAAAGTGAGCCCAAATTTTCAAACCAAAAGAGTTTACCGTAGTAAACATAATAACTCTATATGTTCATAAGAAAGAGAAGATTTTGGGGGAGACAACTGTCTAACAGTCTTGTCTGACCTACTTACATGATTTATAGACACTCAAAACTGCACCCAGAGAGACATCATTTTGCCTGAGAAACAGAACTCTAATTTCAAAATTTTAAGCTTCATAAACAAAAACATAAACAAAAATCTCTTGATACAACACAGAACTATACCTATGTGTATCAGTATGCATACATATGTATTTACTTCCCAAGCTCTGTCCTGGAACAGGAAATGTGCCCAGTCGCCTCAGTCGTGTCCAACACTTTATGATCTCACGGACGGCAGCCCACCGGGCTCCTCTGTCCATGGGGATCTCCAGGCAAGAATACTGGAGTGGGCTGCCATGCCCTCTTCCAGGGGATCTTCCCAACCGAGGGATCGAACCCACCTCATCTGTGTCTTATTCATTGCAGGTGGCTTCTTTACCCACTGAGCCACCTAGGAAACCCGGAAGAGGAAATACCCAGCAGCAAGAAGCAAAGCCAGCACCCAGATCTTAGTTAATCCAAGAAAAGGAACCAGGAATCCTCAAAGAAGCGGGTGATTCTAAGACAGGTCGGGAAACACAGATGAACCTGGAGCATTCAGAAGTACCAGAATGTAAGAAAGTGCTCAAGGGAAAAAAAGACAGGGACGTGACCAGTGGGCACAGGCACCTCAATGGCGGGCAATAAAATAACGTGCTATTAAATTATAACCCAAGAATAAAATAAGTATCCCTGAATCCATACAGGCATAACTGACTGAATACAGGTGAGGAAAATAAAATGCATGAAGATGAAAAAATATTCATATTCTAATGTCAAGTGGACAAAGGCAACATAGAAACCTGTAAAAAAAGAAAAAGAAAGATAATTGAGGGAGAAGAGGTAATGTTCGTTAGAGAAGAATTCCAAATTATGTACAAAGATGTTTCCTCCACTGGGGTGGGGCGGTTAACAGCAAAGAAACCTGGGAGGCACCAGCCCAGCCAGGTAATCAAATCAGCACCAACTGTGATAGGTCACGTGGACAGGATGTATCCTCAATATCATATGACCAAACAGCACGGTCTTCCTCCCAGAACGTCACATCCACACTCTAGTCACGAGAAAAACACCAGACAAATCCAACTGAGAGACATTCTATAAAAACAGCTGACCATTAGGCCTGAAGCAATCAAGGTCAGGGGGAGCAAGGAAAGAGTGAGAAACACACAAAGTCTGATCTCCTGGTTGCTCCTGAACAGAAGGCACATTTGTGAGAAACTGAGGGTTAAGAGCGATGCACCAGAGTTGGTGCCTTAGTTCTCACGGATGAATCATGGTAATAAAAGACATGGCAACAGCAGAAACCCAGTGAGGCACACTCAAGGACTTGCTATAATATCTTTGCAATTCTTCTATAAACTAAAAATATTTCAGGATGAAAGTTTACTTTTGAAAAAACTATATTCATATGGACGGATCTATCTATCTATCTATCACTTCACGTCACAGCTAAAAAAACTACAATGCAAAAGAACTTCACAGACTGTGGACACCCAACATCTGATTCTTTGATTTTGGATTCTGGTTTGGGAATGATTTGCAGAGTAGCAACATTCATCATTTCAAAGACCTAAGAGCTTAAACCACTTACTCTCTCCTTTCATCTTAACCACATCCAGGGATCAAGACCTGGTGATTCTTCACCCTCAACACCACCTCTTCCGTCCCTGAGAGGTTAGAAATTTGTTTCCCAAGATAGTCTTTTCCTCCTAGTCAATTTCACACAACTGTTAAATCTCTGAAACACAAAACCTACAGACCTTTGATGACACCCTAGCTTAAACACAGACACCACACACACACATACACACAGAGACCCTCTTACTAAAAGTCATAGTACAGGGTAATAACCGATCTTCACCTCCTCTCACTACTCCTTCCCCAAGCAGCTCACTCTCTAGTCAAAACAATTTCTGTCCCAAAGCCCACAGCACTTTGGGGCTTTTTTTTTTTCCCCGTTATGGGGTTTTGTGGTGGGGGTGGGGTTTTGTTATTTATTTGTCTGTGTTGGGTCTCAGCTGTAGTTTCGTCACGCAGGACCTTTCACTGCAGTACAGAGACACTCTCGTTGTGGCACACACACACTCAGTGGCTGTGGCGTGTAGATTCTCTGGTTGTGGCACTCAGGCTCTGGAGCACATGGGCTTAGCAGACGTGACTCACAGGCTTAGCTGCTCAAGTGGGATCTTAGTTCCACAACCAGTGGTCTAACCTGCATCCCACTCATTTGCAAGGTGAATTCTCTCTTAAATTTTTAATAGCTTCTTAACCTGCACTTCTTCAAATTTTTTTAAAAAATGTTATTTACTTACTTATTTTCAGCTGCGCTAGGCCTTTGCTGCTGTGCACAAGCTTTCCCTAGTTGCAGCAAGTGGGGGCTACTCTCCCGCTGCAGTGAGCCTGCTTACTGAGGTGGCTTCTATTGCACAGCACAGGATCAAAACCGTGTCCTCTTCATTGGCAGGCAGCTTCTTAACCACAGGGAAGTCGCTGCGGCTTCTTTTGTTTTGTTTTTTTTCCAATACTTTTCATCCTGTATTGGATTATGAATCCCTAAAACCCAGGAAATAGCCATTCTTATTTATTCAGATTCATCCTCCACCATCTAGCACTAAAGTTTATGCATAACAGGTACCTAAAATGTCCTTTAATTTTCTTGAAAATATTTCCACATTAAATCAACATGAAAATCTCAACCAAAAAAGAAAAAAAATTCTCAATCATCAGTTAACATGTACTGATGTTAAATTTTCAGTCATCTGTTCAAAACAATCATTTGACTGCCTTCAAATCATCTTTTCCATTTCACATCGAATCAAATGACCAGGACTGAACTGAACAAGTCACTGTAGATAAGACAGTATCTCCGACTGCAGCTGTGAGCAACTGCTGGGGCTACCCAGATGGCTCACTGGGTAAGAATCCGCTTGCAATGCAGGAGACTCAGGTTTGATACCTGGGTTGGAAAGATCCTCTGGAGGAGTGCATGGCAACCCACGCTAGTACTCTTGCCTAGAGATCTCATGGACAGAGGAGCTTGGCAGGCTATAGTCCACGAGGTCACAGAGAGTCAGACACAACTGCAGTGACTGAGCTCACAGGCACGCGTGTGAACAAGTGCACAGTTAGTCACTCAGCCATTTCCGACTCTTTGCAACCCTTTGGACTGCAGCCAGGCTCCTCTATCCATGGAATTCTCCAGGCAAGAATACTGGAGTGGGGAGCCATTCCCCTCTCCAGAGGATCTTCCTGACCCAGGACTGAACCCAGGTCTCCTGCATTACCAGCAGATTCTTTACTATCTGAGCCACCAGGGAAGCCCAGACAACCACAGGGCCACAGCCAGACAGCCACATAATAGAACTGAGAGTGCTTTAAAGCTTCCAAGGTGCAGTCGACCTTTGGAAGCAGCATTTACGACTCCCTCGTAAAGTACAGTCATATGAACAGGAAAGCACAGTATAGACCTCTGATTTATCCTCCAAGTGTTGGCCAAATGAGGCGCAAAGCCAAGCCCTAGTTCTAGGCACTGCTCAGGTTTTCTTGCTCCATCACACCCTGTTTTCCTTGCTTACCAGAGCAGCAGGGATCAACACAAACCTCACACAGAGGCTGGGCCGACAGCTTGAAAGGCGAGAAGCAAGGAACGGGCAGCCAGCTGGACAGCAGCCAGGCCGACCTGACCCTGAGTTCCCAGGTCAGCAAAGGATCCAAAACCAACCCATGCATACACGACCCTCATTACAGGGGAGTCCACATGTTTGTAAAGGTGCCTACTCACTAACTTTATCTGTAACCCCAAATTAGGGACATCCCTGGTGGTCCAGTGGTTAAGATACCACACTTTCGGACTTCCCTGATGGCACAATGGTTAAGAATTCTGCCTGCCAACGCAAAGCACGCCAGTTTGATCCCTCGTCTGGGAAGATCCCACATGCCACGGATCAACTAAGCCCACGCACCACAACCACTGAGCCTGTGCTCCACAAGAGAAGCCACGGCAATAAGGAGCCCTCTCTGCAATAAGAATAGCCCAAGCTTCCTGCAACTAGAGAAAGCCTGCACAAAGCAAGGAAGAGCCAGCACTGCCAAAACCAAGCAAATAATTTTTTTAAGCAAGCCTGAAATAAAAGACCTCATTGCGGTGGGGGGGAATGCATGCTTCCACTGCAGCCTCCTTGGGTAGGAAACTAAGACCCCCGATGCCAAGCAGTGTGGCCAATGAAACCTTAAAATGTAGCCCCAAATTGGACGCTCAAGGTCCCTTCACAGTCATTCAGGGAGGTGTGCAGAGCAGTAAAAATGAGTCACCCTCTGTGCAGGGTCCCAGCTGGGTGGGAAGGGAGTGGTGCTCACCCACCTTCTTGCTGCAGCTCCCACGCAGTACACAAAGGTCCTTGATGGTATATATTTTGTGTTTACGGTTTTTAATATTTTGTGCCCCTCCCTTTAGGGATTTCACGGCTTACAGGTCCCCAGGCACGATGCTGAAGTGCTGTCTAGTAATCCCAAGTACAAGAAAGCTGTGACATGCCTCAGGCAGAAAATACATGTTAGGTGAGTTTTGCTCAGGTATAGGATACAGTGCTACTGCCCCGAAGCTCAACGTCAGTGAAGCCACAAATTTATATTGAGTAACGTGTCTTTAAACAGAAACACAGACAAAACAAAATTATACACTGATCAGTTGATGGAAATGTGACTGGAGGCTTGCAGAAACCTAGCTGAGTGTTTGCCAGGAGCAACAGTTCAGTATTGGTTAAGTCAGTGTTCTCTGTAACTATACAGAGTACAACTCCCAAGAACACAGTTCAGTTCAGTCACTCAGTCGTGTCCGACTCTTTGCAACCCCATGAATCGCAGCACGCCAGGCCTTNCCCATTCAGTTCAGTTCAGTTGCTCAGTCGTGTCCAACTCTTTGCGACCCCATGAATCAGAACACACCAGGCCTCCCTGTCCACCACCAACTCCCGGAGTTCACTCAGACTCACGTCCATCGAGTCAGTGATTCCATCCAGCCATCTTATCCTCTGTCTTCATGGCAAACAGATGGGGAAAAAATTGAAACAGTAACAGACTATTTTCTTGGGTTCCAAAATCACTGCGGACAGTGACTATAACCATGAAATTAAAAGATACTTGCTCCTTGGGAGGAAAGCTATGACAAGCATATTAATGAGCTAGACAGCATATTAAAAAGAAAAGACATCACTTTGCCAACAAAGGTCCAGGTCCATATAGTCAAAGCTATGGTTTTCCAGTAATTATGTATGGATGTGAGTTGGATCATAAAGAAGGCTGAGCACTGAAGAACTGTGGTGCTGGAGAAGACTCTGCAGAGTCCCTCAGACTGCAAGGAAATCTAACCAGTCCATCCTAAAGAAAATCAGTCCTGAATATTCACTGGAAAGACTGATCCTGAAGATAAAGCTTCAATACTTTGGCCACCTGATGCAAAACACCAACGCACTGGAAAAGACCCTGATGCTGGAGAAGACTGAAGGCAAAAGGAGAAGAGGGTGGCAGAGGATGAGAGAGATAGCATCACTGTTTTAATGGACATGAACTTGAGCAAACTCCAGGAGATAGTGAAGAGCAGGGGAGCCTGGTATGTTGCAGTTCATGGGATTGCAAAGAGTAAGACACAACTTACTGACCGAAAAACAAGTGTTAAGAAGCCAGATGTCCAAAGGACATAGAGAAAAAGGGAGTAGGGCAGGAGGACCAGAGCAGAAGGAAAACAGTATTTTTAATGGGCAACAGATCTGAATAGATACTTCACCAAAGAAGACATGCCAATGGCAAGTAAGCACAATGAAAGATGTTCGGTGTCTTTAGAAATGAAAACTGAAACAATGAGATATTGTTATGCTCCCAAAAGAAAAAACCCAATTTTAAAAAGACTAAACCAGAACCAAATGCTGGTGAGAGTATGGAGAAACTAGACCTCCCTGCACTGCTGGAGGTAATGCAAAATGATACAGCTACTTTGGAAAGGACTCTGGTGGCTTCTTATGAAGTAAATTTATCACCCAACAATCCCACTCCTAAGTATTTATAAGAAAATGGGAAATATATTTTCACATAAAGACTTGTACACGAGTGTTCACAGCAGCTTTATTCATAATTGACCAAACTGGAAACAACCCCCAAATGTCCAGCTCCTAGTGAATGGCAGATCCATATAATCGAATATGACTCAGTAATATACAGGAAAACACTGCTGTATTTTTGTAACAAAAATATACATGCAACAATGTGGATGAAGACAAAAATGACTACATACTGTATGAATGCATTTACATGAAATCCTAGAAAAGGGAAAACTATAGTAATTTAGATCAGTGGTTGCTGGAGAGGAGGGGAAGGTTTGACTGAAGGGGCACACGGGAACTTTTTAAGGTGATAGAAATGTCCTATGTATCATGATCCTGGTGATGGCTGCTACACGACCACACGTATCTGTCAAAACCTACCTAACTGTATACTTCGTTGTTGTTGTTCGGTCACTAAGTTGTGTTCAACAAAACTGACCAACTCTAAGTATACGATGAACTGCAGGGAAGCCTGGCATGCTGCAGTTCATCCTATACTTAAAGTTGGTCAATTCTGTTTAAATTATACCGCAATAAAACTGATTAAGGAAAAAGAATAGAGGAATGAACATATTTTCCTTTCATCATACCTGTCACTCACCAACATTTATCAACACCTGACAGATAATGGCAAAAGTCAGCAAAGAAGAGATGTAAAGTTCTTTGACAAAAAAAGAGCAGGGAGTTGCCGGGAATGATAGAGTCATAAGGAGAAATAATAATACGCCTTTCTTATTCCATTTTAACCTTTCCAATAATGAGAATAATTTACTTCTAAAAGAGACCTTGACCAGGCCAAAATGTCATGTTTCATCAAAATATTATTTCTTACATAATCTTCTAAGGGCTACCTAAGTCAGAAGCATCTCAAGCCTCTTTCATCAGACATTCTAGGTGAAAAGTCCCCAAATCTTCCTCCTGAACTGCTCCCAGAGAAGTAGTTTTGCTAACTGAATCTGAGAGAAACACTACACTGGAAGGAACATACAGATACACATGCACACACACACACAACTGGGTCTCCAACAGTTCCAGGTCAACAGTATGCAACAGCAAGTGTGCTTTTCTTACAGGAACACAGAATCATCTCTCATGGAGCAACAAAGGGCTCAACCGTATCCTCTACAAAAATCACTTAAGAAGTCAGTGTGTCACCTGCCAATCATCCTGGACTTTGGCAGGAAAACAATTCCAAGCAGAGGAAAAAAGATCCTTTGACCTTAACAAGTTTGAAATTCCACAACGCCATACTGCTTCCATTTCACAACTATATACTGGTTAGTAGCAGGTGGCAGCCACTTCAATTTTAATTACTATTTGTAATATTATAACAATATTTTCTTTCAATACTCGATTTTTTAAAAGATAGATGCTATGTTCAGCCCCCTTTATTTTTCCCCCTTCATAAATTATATTGATTTATTGTTACAGATTTTCCTATGGGCTTTCTCTGTACATCAAGTTAATTTCTAACATCTTTAAAATCAAGTTTTACCACGTCAAAAGAAAACACAATGAAACTAAACAACATTAGGAACAGCAGAGAAGAAAGCTGAGTAAATTGGTCAAGGCCTTTAGCTTCATGAGGTGGTTTGGGCTTTTGGTTCCTTGTCATTATTTCCTTTGGTGCCACAATATACACAAAATTTATCACTTTAATCTTTTCTGAGTGTACAATAATATGAAGTATATTCACACTGCTGCGTAACCATTTCCACCATCCATCTCCAGAAACTTCTTCCCATCATCCCGAACTGAAACTCTTGTACCCACTAGACAACAAATTCCTATTTCCCATTTTCCCCAATCCCTGGTAACCACTAATCTACTGCTACATTCTTTCTCTATGAATTTGACTATTCTAGATACCTCTCACACACTGAATTGCACAAAATTTATCCTTCCATCATGAGTTCCTTCTACTAATTTTTATTGGATGTCTAGGCAACAGCATTAAGGATACCAAGACTGACAGCATACTGTTGTAACCTCATGAAACTTACGCTCTGAACTGGGAAGTCAGACATGTCAACATGATAACTGCTATAAGAGAGATACAAAGTACAATGATGGCACAAAGGGGCAATCAACTCTGGGTAGACTGAAGTTAGGAGAGCTTCCCAACTCTCCTAGGTGGTATTTTAGGACAGTTGTAAAATATGATAAAGTCACATAATGGACATGGTCATTCCAATCATCAAACAGTCCAAGAAAGACAAAATTATACCAGGCACTCCACACCCAGAACCACCAAGAGTTCCTGATTTCCTTAAGGTAAGAGCTACTGCAGAGGCATGAAATACACATCTGAACAAGGTCAAGCAGCTCAAACTGAAGAGCAAAGTGCTTCGGGAGGAAGGTGAGGCTGGAAAGGCACTCAGGTGTCAAATATGGGAAAGTTCTATATCATCCAGAGTTTTACTTTATACTGCAGGCCAACTTGAGAACTTCAGAAAGAATAAAAATCAGAGATGGTTCTTACTGCTGCGGCTGCAAAGTCGCTTCAGTTGTCTCCGACTCTGTGCGACCCCATAGACAGCAGCCACCAGAAGTACACATTCCCAGGATAACCCCAAAGGTTTTAATTTCATATGCCTGGGGGGCGGACCCCAGAAATTTATTTTTAATGAGTACACCATGTGATTATAAAGCAGTTATATATCCATGGACTACTTTTGGGGAAATATCTCTGTAGAATATGGGAAGTTAATGATGACTTCAAACAGCAGAATAATATGAACAGTTTATCTGTTTGGGTTTATTAATTTCCCCCCCTAATTAAAAAAGTGCTTTTATTCAAAAGACATAAAAAAACACAAAGAGAAAAACATTACTCAATTCTACCAGCTGGAGATAAAGAGTTCACATTCTGGTGTATTTGTTTTTCTCACTTAATATTATGTTAATATACATTTTTAAGTAGAAGGATCATACTATACAAACTACTTTGAAGCCTATTTTCTTCACTTGAGTTATAAAAGTGGATATTTCTCCCTTCTATTCTTTCTTAGTAAAGATTTTTTGATGACTGCATAGCAGGCTATAGGTACCATTTAGGTGTAACTACAATGGCACCCCACCCCAGTACTCTTGCCTGGAAAATCCAATGGACGGAGTAGCCTAGTGGGCTGCAGTCTGGCATGCTGCGATTCATGGGGTCGCAAAGAGTTGGACACGACTGAGCGACTGAACTGAACTGAACTACTAACAGTAACAATATAACTAATGACAACAAATGATAGTAAAAAATTAGTACTACTTGATGAACCTGCTCCTAGGATGTGCAAAATCTAGGGCAAAAACAAATAAAATATTCTAAGTAAAAGAATCAGGATTACAGAGAGAATTTTCTAGACTCAGCTAACACCTGCCCAACTGCTTTCAGAATAACATTAATGCCACAACATTTTACAGACTTTTAAAATTGTATTCTAAGGCACATCTCTGTGTGATAACAGTCTCCTATGAACTTCTAATTATTTTAGCTCTCAAACAAACAAGTGGAAAATCTACCTAACCCTAAACAATTCTGTTCTATCAAGTGCTTTCACAAACTGGACAGTCTAACACTTAATACTTAAAGCAATTTTTAAGCACTCATATTATCAATACACATAGAAATGACCTATTTAAGGGAAAAACATAATTCTCTAGTTATCTTCCATCATTTATATAAAACAGTCTCATTTTTAAAAAGGAGGGATAGATGTAGGGAGAAGGAAGAAAAACTACAGCTGAAATTTTAACTAAATTTGCTTTTTTTATAAAATGTCCACAATATAGCTTTAAGAGCCAACTTTGCTTCTTCCTCAATAGGTAGGTATTCCAGCTCTTTTTCTCTTCTGCTGCTGTCCATATTTGTATTGAAAACACTGCTTCCCAGAGTGTGTTTCACGATGCTGCACAAAGAGGCAGCTAGGCACGGAAGTTTAGGAAACTCACACTCTACCCACTCTCACAGTACAGAGGCAAAATACAGACTTGAAAACCAGGGGCTTCAAAAATGCTGCAAGGAATACACTTGTTTAATCCAAGTTGAATTCAAATCCAAAAAAATAATTTGATCACAACACCCTCTTTTGGGGCTTCCCAGATGGCTCAGCAGTCAAGAATCTGCCTGAGTAAGGGACTTTCTTATTTTCCTGGGCTCCAGAATCACTGCAGACAGCGACTGCAGCCATGAAATTTAAAGTTGTTTGCTCCTTGGAAGGAAAGTCATAACAAACCTAGACAGCATATTAAAAAGCAGAGACATCACTTTGCTGACAAAGGTCCGTGTAGTCAAAGCTCTGGTTTTTCCAATAGTCATGTAGGGATATGACAGTTGGATCATAAAGAAGGCTGAGCTCTGCTTTTGAACTGTGAGAGTCCCTTGAAGTACAAGAAGATCAAACCTATCAATCCTAAAGCAAATCAGTCCTGAATATTATTTGGAAGGACTGATGCTGAAGCTGAAGTTATAATACTTTGGCCACCTAATGTGAAGAGTCAACTCACTGGAAAAGACCCTGATGCAGGGAAAGACTGAAGGCAAAAGGAGAAGGGGGCAGCGGGGGATAAGATGGTTAGATAGCATCACTGATTCAAAGAACATGAATTTTCGCAAACTCTGAGAAACAGTGGAGGACACAGGAGCCTGGGATGCTGCAGTCCATGAGGTCGCAAAGTGAACAACAACTCAACACATGGAAAGCGAAGAGTTACATAGAAATACAACAGGAGAATACACTAAGCATCCATCACTAAGGAACTGGTTTAATTATGCTACAATGACATTCTAGACACCAACTAAAATAAAAGAACCAGATACACATCAACCGGGGAAGGCAATGGCACCCCACCCCAGTACTCTTGCCTGGAAAATCCAATGGACGGAGTTGCCTGGTGGGCTGCAGTCCATGGGGTCGCTAACAGTCGGACAGACTGAGAGACTTCACTTTCACTTTTTCATGCATTGGAGAAGGAAATGGCAACCCACTCCAGTATTCTTGCCTGGAGAATCCCAGGGACAGGGGAGCCTGGTGGGCTGCCGTCTATGGGGTCACACAGAGTCGGACACGACTGAAGTGACTTAGCAGCAGCAGCAGCAGCAGCAGCACACATCAACATGAAGAGACCACAAAAAACATGGCTGAGAAAAAGGCAAGTTGCAGAAAGATATGTGGAGGGAGGGGGAATTATGGCTTGTGGAGATACAAGTGGGGTAAAAGAAGAAAAACGTGGACTCAAGGACGTGTCCCAAGTTCTCAAGAGTGTTTGGACCTCTTCTGAGAGGAAGGAAGGTGAGGCAAGAAGAGGAAAAGGTCTTCCCCTATGCTTTTCCCCTGTTTCTTTGTCTCACACACAGTATGCAAAGGGGAAAAAGAATTCTAAGGAAAGGGAACGGCAGGAGAGACCCACCGGCTCCTGGCTGCCGAAGAATAACTTCGCTCAACAGACTCTACACATCAGGACTGCATCTGCCCTCAGAGCTCCCACACACAGCCCAAGGGCACATTCTCATCTAGAACTGGAGGCTGAGTTTACAGTGTCTAAAGTTCTCCATGGCAACAACACGGTCTGTCAAAAAAGAGAGGCGTTTGTTCACAATCAGAGAAAATACTTCTCCCGGAGAGCACCCTACCCATCCCCCCAAAAAAGTCAGAAATGCCATCTCCATATAACTCACTCCCTATAAAATATCAACTTTAAAATATCATGTGAAATTTGATGCTCCTATGCATTATATCCCTGCAACTGTAAAAAATTTATAAACTTTGATCCAAGCCCTCGGTCAAGATAAACCACTGTTATTATATGGTTCTTGCAAATCCTCCTTTTATTAATCAACTAGTCATGGGCTCAATGGAATATTCTGTGCCAGAAAGTACATTCTGCATGAATACACAAGATGGAAAAACAAGACATTCCAAAACATGCATTTTTATGTCCCTGTCGCTTTATGGGCTTCCATTTAATGTGGGTATATGTAGGAGACCCCAGTTCAGTCTGTGGGTTGGGAAGATCCTCTGGAGAAGGAAATGGCTACCCACTCCAATATTCTTGTCTGGAGAATCCTATGGACAGAGGAGTCTGGCAGGATACAGTCCATGGAGTCGCAAAGAGTGAGACACAACTGAGCAACTAGTACTTTTACTTTTCACATAATCTTTGGGCCCAAACAAGGGAAAATTAAGATCTGAACCAAGAGTAGCACTTACACCAATACTTTTGACTAACAACGTTAGAAGAAATGGGTATTTATTGCAGAAAGAACAACTTTCTTCTTAACCCTTCAAAGCACTCTAGGAAAATTTTTTAATGTTTTAAAATAAATAGGTTTTCATTCTAATTTCACAAATTACATATACTCCCCATGATGACTAACTTGGATACAGCCTAACACAGTGCTTGAGAGTGAAAGTTCTAGAACCAGAGACCCTGGATGCCAACACCAGCCCCGTCACCTATGGTCTACACCAGCCCTGACATGTCACTGCTCTTCCAAACCCTCTTCCCATAAAGTGTCCTTTATACAATGTAGGTGACATGTTTTACATGGGAAGAATTCAATAAAAGTTTGCTATCATTAGCTAGAAGACTTTTAAGAAATTAACCATTGTTTTCTGTAATTTAAAACGCTGAGACACTAAAAACTAAAAAGAGGAAGGGAGGGTGGCTCTTTTTAAGAACTCTTATGTTTTCCAAAGTGATCTTTTTATTTATTAACACCAGCAACAAACTCGCTTGGTTTACTCTTTTATTGCCAAATGAGTTTCATGCTATTTTTCTCTTTTCTTTTTTTTGTATACACCATGAAGTATTCTGGTAAATTAACCCGTCCTCCACAACAGCTGCTGTGTGAAACTGACTCATGAAATGTAGACACAGAAATGAAGTATTTGATCATCTGGGTCCATCCATTTGCCAATGCACCAACTATATGCATTGGCGAATATATTGTAGCAAAGATTTTTTTCATGCTACAATATATTTTCAAATATTGCAAATAAATTGCTGGTGGGTGTTGCTAGAAATCATTCACTACATATGAGAAAAATGTTCCTCATTTTGTAAAAGCTATAAATCCATTAACTTCTGAATATAATAAAAAGGAAAGAACAAAAGATGTTATCCTAAATTTCAATGTCCTGAAGGGCATTAAGGCCATCCCTTTTTGCCTTTCAAAAAGAAAATTATTCAAATTAAGTCATGTATTTCAATTGTTCTAGACAACATGTTTTGCTATAAATAATACAACTGCTAGTCCTATAATCTTAGATGGATATACAATGTAGAAAAATATTTGGCTACACATATTCAGATGTTTATAGGAAATTCCTTCTGTCTTCCATTCTGCCCATAATGTCCCCAAACAACACTGGCACAGGCACTTCTGTCATACCGTTATGCTATTAATATGCTACATTGTTATTTTATGTTAGCATTTCTCCTATGGGGCTATGGGCTTTCAGAATCCCACTTTTTGTTGAGCTTGCTTCACTTACAAGGAAGCATTATTGACATACAGGTAAAACTGGTTAAAATTCCCTTCAGCACTAGCCTGTAAACCTATGAAAAAAAGTTCAACTTCATAAAATTAAAGAAATGTTACCTGAACCCTGAAATACAATTTTTCACTTCTCAGACTGGCAAAACTGGAAACGTTTAATGGAAATCCTTTGCTGGCATGGATTTTTATACACTGTAGTGGGAATACAAATTGTGCAACTTTTTCAAGGAGCCATTTGGCAATATCTATCAAAATGTTAACATATACTTGGACTCAGTAAAGCACTACCAGGAATCCAATCTAACGTATCTTCTCAAAAAAGCATCCACACACACATACATACACAGATACAGGGATGCTCGCCACAGCCTTATTTATAAGGGGATATGGGAACTGGCAACAAGATGAACGTCCATCCTGGTGGGACTACGGATATAACTGAGGATGCACAGGACACCAGCATGTCCCCTAAGCTGGATGAGGCTGGCCTCGGGGTCATTCACAGAAATGTTATTTAAAAGAGGCAAGAGCTATGTGTACAGAATGCCTTCACTTGCTTAATTTTTTTAATCAAAATGTGCTGTGGGATCATATAACTTTTTTCTAAGTACATAAAAAATTATTAGAGACTTTGGGATGGTGATACCTAGGAGGGAGACTTAATTTTACCTACATTGTTTTAGATCAAGATATTTACATCTTCTTAGTTTAAAAAAAAATTCTTAAAAAAAATATGAGGTACACAACCGATCCAGCAATAATACTGCTTATAAGATCTTCCATTAGACTTTTTTTTTTTTTTTAAGAATTATCTTCTTTTTTCTATTTACTGTTCATTTATTTATTTTGGCTGTGTTAAGTCTTAGTTACAGCCTGTAAGATCTAGCTCCCCGACCAGAGATCACACTCAGGCCCCCTGCACTGTGAGCACAGTCTTACCCACTGGACCACCAGGGGAGTCCCCATTAGAGGTTATATTGGCATCATCCATGTTATATTTTCTCTTCCCAGCCCCCATCTGCTACATACCAGGCTGGCCTTGATTTCATCTTCTCCTCATCTGCTAGACAATCAGCACAGAGAAAGTCCTCACATCACCAGCCCCACCCTCTGCAATGAGAAGCGTACCCCACAACACCCCCAGGCCATCCAGTTCTGAGCCAACCCACAGCCAATCCTGAAACCCCTGACACTGCTGACCGCACAACATAACATTGTGCAATTACAGAAGAAATACCCCCCAAGTATTTTGAGAACTAGTAGTGTCACTGAAGTTCATATATAGCTTCCAAATAACAAGTGTTTTAAAACAGAAAGGTAAACCCAGGTTTGCATGCTATTTACCTGCTTGGATTTCCAGGGGATGGGGAGTGCATCTTAAATACTGGCTGGCATTTTCCCAACTTTCTTCAATATATATATATATAAACATACAGTATACCTAACTCTACAAAACTATACTAATCATTCTAAATGATACCAAAACTACCTCCATTTAAAATGAAGAAATATTTTCTTGCAGTATAAAGTGTTGAAAATGTGGCTAAACACCACCACAGATTCATCCCTGAAAATACAACTGAATTAACTTTCAAACTTCCAATCTGCAACATGCAATCCTAGCAAAGATCATTTATCATCATAGTTGTGAGGAGGCCCATCAGACACTGTCAAATCTAACATTCTCAAAAATATCCTCATAATCGTGAAACATTCCGTTGAAATTCTCAGAGCATGGGTATCCATTTCCCTTTCAAAAAGCTGCCTCTCTGCACGCAATTCCTGTTTACTGGATTTCATTCTTCCTGTTTAATGACTCCTCCACCCCTGGTGTGACAAAATAAAAAACCTGAAGGAGTCTATTTTTAGCACAGATATTCACTTAGGTATTTTCTATGTAATCAACAGGATACAAAGTTGTTTATGCCTGACCAAAATTTGCCTGCTTTGTTCACTGTCCACTTGCTAATACTGAACAAAGGAAAATCTTTCAACAAATCTCAATTAACACAAGATAACTTGAAAATAATTTTGAGCTTAATGTTGAGTGTATGCTTACTCATGTCTGATTCTCTGTGACTCCATCCATGGACTACAGCATGCCAGGCTCCTCTGTCCATGGAATTATCCAGGCAAGAATACTGGAGTGGGTTGCCATTTGCCTCCTCCAGGAGATCTTCCCAATCCAGGGATCAAACCCTCATTTCCCTGCATTAGCAGGCAGATTCTTTACCGCTGCACCACCTGGGAAGCCCATTTGAGCTTAACAGCCCTCCAATAATTATACCTGTGGGTTTTTTATTACCTAAGTAGCCTGTCAGGAAAAAATGACAAGTGCTCTGTATTATTTTGGGTGTGTATGAATAACAGTACAGGAAACACTGCTCAAAACATCTTAGACTCTTCTGTGTTTCTATGCCCTAAATGTGTGCTCTACATTTGGCAAGATCCTCTTCTCAAAGCCCTAAGTACTACCGAATTATACTCTGACATGACCTTGAAGTAAATGTAGAAGAGGACACCGTCAATACAATCCTTTCGATAGAAACACCTCTGAGTCTGTGATGGGACACCTGCTAATTAAAGTTCCTTCTCTTTTTCCGCAGGCCCCCCATCACAGCACCTCCACACAGTCACACAAACTCTCCCGTATGGGCACCGCCCTCCCTGGCAGAACAGTGCCATGCACACGGATGTGTTCTATGCACATGTGCAGAGTGCCTGAAATGCGCAAGTGCATGCCTCCCAGAGTTTTACAGTTATGACTTATAATACATTCACCAAAAATGTGGCCCAGCCAGATGCACCAGAACCACGTCAGACTCTGTTCCCTGGAAACTGATAGTGTTACACTGTCGCACCTATTTCAGTTCATGCCTGTTTGCAAATCCCCTTCGGGTGGTAGTAAAGATGGTGTCCTTTCAATGTATATGGAGTAACTCTAATTTAGGATTAGGTGACTGGTATCCTGGTCCAGTTATTTTTGATTCAGATGGTCTCAGGGAACAGTAACAAAGAGATGAAAATACGGCTTATCATTATGACACTGGGGGACTTCCCTGTTGGTTCAGGAGTTAAGAATCTGCCTTGCAATGCACGGGACATGGGTTTGATCCCTGGTCAAGAACTAAGATCCCACATGCCTCGGAACAACTAAGCCCACGCACTGCAACTCATAAGTTCATGCACCACTAGAAAGTCCATGCGCTGCAACTAGAGAGTCCGCCTGCCGCAACTAGAGAGTCTGTGTGCCACAACTAGAAAGTCCATGCGCCACAACTAGAGAGTCCACAGGTCACAACGAGAGAGTCCACGCGCCACAACGAGAGAGTCCATGCACCGCAACTAGAGTCCACGGGCCTCAACTAGAGAGTCCACGCACCACAACTAGAGAGTCCAAGGTCACAACGAGAGAGTCCACGTGCCGCAACAAGAGAGTCCATGGGCCGCAACGGGAGAGTCCACACGCCGCAACGGGAGTCCACGCACCGCAACGGGAGAGTCCACGCGTCGCAACGGGAGAGTCCACGGGCCACAACGAGAGAGTCCATGCACCACAATGAAAGATAGTGCATGACAGGATGAAGACCCCACACTCCACAGCTAAGATCTAACAGAGCCAAATAATTTTTTTAAGCAAAGAAAGATTATTTCCCTAACCCTTCCAATCAACCAAACTCAAAATATAAATTCTAAATCCCTCATCTTCATCACTAAACCAACAACAACAAAGCTGGGAGGAAAAATTCTCCCCAAAAGAAAAATTCGATTCCTTCATATGCATCTATTTGTCACATATTAACTAACCATCACAAGGGGAGTGAGTCGCTTTACTCTCGTCGGCATCCTAGAGTCCTTCCCAGCTCAAGATTTCAACTGAGTGGAATTTTAACAACAAAGGTTGGCCACATCCTAAGGTATCTATATTTCAAAAGCTGATAAGAGATAAAACTTTATTCAATGTAGCAGTAAAAACTGTATCCAGACTACATGTATCACTGTCTTCGTAACTTACGCTGGATAACATGGAGTCATGAAACTATGAACGTAACACTTCCCATTTTTTATCAAAAAGAAGGGAATACTCATAGCTTTTAGGTGTTCTGTGGTACAGACCCATTCTGTATATGTATGTGAGTATAGATCTCCATCCATCCCTGGTCACTGGTCCCTTCAGCAGTACCAAGCTGGGATGAAACAGGTACCCAGGTAAAATCTCCACGGAAAAACTTCTCATTCCAGCACCTCCCTTGGAAAGTTTGTGGTTGATGCTTTTGGTTGATGTATTGGGCCACATTATATGGTAAAATTAAACCATATTCACTCAGGTTCCATTAATTAGTAATTCAGTCTGAGCTAAAGTCGATTATACCATGAAAATGCTAAGCAAGTTAATAATGCAATTAAATCTGTGTGCGGGCACATTTACCCTACTTAAGAATTTAAGAGCCCCAGTACATTAGTTGAACATAAGTTACAAATGAACAATTTCTTAAGTCACTAAATCAATTCCAAAAGGATAGAAAACATTTTTTAAAGTAGTATTGTTGCTCTTTGTGCTTACAGATAATGAGTTGCATGTATGTAAATACTCTAGGATCTGAGCATTTCAGAAATTTAAAATATCCTTCCCAGTAAACTTAGATATTTGAATTACATTTGCTTTTCACAAATTCATTCTCCTTTCCTAGAATGATGCCTCAGGTATAAATACCTTTAAAGGGTGTAGGTTTTGTTCCCTCCCCCACCCCCCCACCACACACACAAAGGAAATGCATAAGTCCTAACTCCAGAATTGAGAGATACAGCCACGGTAAGTGTTATGAACTGATGTGATGATGCCCTGACGCCTGGTGTGATGGTATCTGGAGATGGGTCTTCTGGAGGTAATCAGGGTGAGATCAGGTCTTGAGGGTGGAACCGTGGTCCAAAGGTACAGGTGTCCTTATCAATGAGGGAGCCATACCAAGCTTTCTCTTTCTCTCCCTCTTCCCTCCACCCCCACATTCACACAGAGAAAAGTCCACATGAGGATAAGAAGGCAGCCCTCACCAGAAAGCGAGTCAGCCAGACCCTTGATTTTAAACTTTTAGCCTCCAGAACTATGAGAAAATGAATTGCCATTGTCTAAGCCACTCAGTATATGCTATCTTGGTATGGCAGCCTGGGCTGACTAATATAGTAAGTTTCTTAAATCCAGCAAAGTTAAGCCAAAGTAAGTTTCAAAAGCACATGAAACAAAACATTCAAATAGAACAGAGCCAAAACACCGATACTACCAAAACCCTCGGGCTTCCCTGGTGGCTCAGAGGTTAAAAGCATCTGCCTGGAATGCTGGAGACCCGGGTTCAATCCCTGGGTCAGGAAGATCCCCTGGAGAAGGAAATGGCAACCCACTCCAGTACTCTTGCCTGGAGAATTCCATGGAGGGAGGAGCCTGGTAGGCTACAGTCCATGGGGTCGCAAAGAGTCGGACACGACTGAGCGACTTCACACACACACACACCAAAACCCTCACTTCTTCCAATTGCAAATAACCTAGGATGCGTATACATTTAGCTTCTTCCGTAGTCTGAGATTAGAAACCAATGGCCATCCTGAAGCTGAGGATGGCACCATGGACACTGGTCAGGAACCGAGGTTGCGAGGGGCAGCGTGGACACCCTCAGCTCAGCTGCGTGCTCTCCTTTCTAATTAATGCTCCTCAGTCCCAGGAACCACTGTGTAGGAAGAGCTGTCAAACTTCCTCACAACTTGACAGAATTACACTGTATTATACTCATGTTCATTTGAAAGAAAGTAATACACACTTCAAATCCCAGAAACTATTACAGTAAAAATATATCACTAGAGAAAGCAGTATGGAAATTTGCACTTCCAATCTGTTCAACAGATATTTTATTAAGCAAACTTCCCCCCAACCTCCACCATACCCCCAGCATGGGGAGCACTCACGTCAGTCACTAAGCGATGAATTCCTGATGATAAAGAGATGTCAGGTGTCAGTTCAAGAGCACCAGAGCTTCAAATCCCCAGCCCAGTGAACTCCAAACTACTTGATGATTATAAATAACTTTTTTTTCAACTTTTTACTTTATATTGGAGTGTAGTAGATTAACAATCTTGTGTTAGTTTCGGGGGACTGCAGAGTGACAAATTCTTTTCCCAAGTAGCTTGTTACATAAGACTGAACAGCATTCCCTGTGCTATACAATAGACCCTTGTTCGTTATCCATTTTAAATGCAGCAAGTGTGTACATGACAATTCTTTGGATCACATAAGGGCATTCCAAACTCTCTTTGTTCTAAAACTGAGCTCCCGATCACTATCTTTTTCATCAAACTTGATCTTCCCAAAGACCTTTTCTTCAATAACTTCACCCTTCCATAAACTCTAAAGTCCTGCATGAGTCCCCTTTCTTTCCACTCAAATGGAACACCTCGTCTGTTCTCTTTCATTGCATACAACAGACATGCAAAAACTGCTCTCTCCCACCACTTGCTTCCACAACGAGCTGACAGCATGAGTCCCAGACTGGCCTCCGTAACTCCATGCTCTCCCTACCACTGACCGTCCTCCACCCAGTATTCACGGTGACCTCACCACACCTCTACCCAAAGCCTCCAACAGCCCCCAACACACCCAGAATGAATCCAGAATCCATATGCAATCAGGGCTCTCCACCAACCTCTGATGTCGACACCTTCCACAAATCACTACCTCACTGCTCCTGCCCTGAAGCCTCCACCCTCACCAGCCAAGACAACCTCTAGGCAGTCTCTCCCCTGGAGGAGGGCACGGCAACCCACTCCAGTATTCTTGCCTGGAGAATCCCATGGACAGAGGAGCCTGGTGGGCCACAGTCCATGAAAGGGGAGCCCAAAGAGTTAGACATGATAGCAACTTTCACCTCACGTGAGGCAGTCTCTGACATTTCCCCTCCCTTCCCCACAAGGCAGGCCCTCTTCAAATACCGCTTCATTATCNTTATGAATTAATTCTTAGCATATCTGGATAATTTCTGAACGTTTCTCAATGCTAGTCAAATTTCAGTTCAATTAACCCCTTTTTAAGTAATGTAGTCAGACAACAAAATTCACTGATGAGTTAAGACATCTTCATGGCAATAGTCAGAGATGCAGAAGTGCCAGGAATGTTTTACTCTCCAATTTGCTAGTTCCGAATACTACAATCCATTCAAATCTGGTCCCTAGGAGCAAGCCCCTGAGCCTTTCCCCCACCTGTTTCAGTCAGCACTGAAAACCAAGGCTTCCAACTATGTTTCCAGACAGAAAGGAATTATTAATATAATTCTATGTGGAAATGTCATAAGCAACAGAAATAGGAGGTATGTCAAGTCTGTGTTTTTCTGACAAACGAGCAGATGCCTGGATATACTACTGCTGAGAAAAACTGGTTAGTTTCCCCTGAACCCCCACCCCAGTACATAACAACTTGAAAGGCATCAAGCTAGCCCAAACCAAAGATCAAAGAATTCTAATTGTAATAATCACTTCCACTCTCTTCAACTGACAAAAATCCTTAATAATGTAGTTGATTATTAAAAATAAAAAAGGAAGCAAAACCCAATAACAACTAATCAGAAGAAGATACCAAGATAATATATTTATCATGTTGCTACGTCACTGGATAAAACAAAGTACTGAAAAGGAGGAAAAAGAATAATACATTTACATCCTTAGGGCTTCCCCGGTGGATCAAATGGTAAAGAGGTGAGGTGAGGTGAAGTCGCTCAGTCGTGTCCGACTCTTTGCGACCCCGTGGACTGTAGCCTACCAGGCTCCTCCGTCCGTGGGATTCTCCAGGCGAGAATACTGGAGTGGGTTGCCATTTCCTTCTCCAGGGGATCTTCCCGACCCAGGGATTGAACCCAGGTCTCCCGCATTGGAGGCAGACACTTTAACCTCTGAGCCACCAGGAAAGCCAAATAGTAAAGAATCTGCCTGCAATGCAGGAGACCTGGGTTTGATCCCTGGGTCAGGAAGATCCCCTGGAGAAGTAAATGGCAACCCTAAGGCAGTATTCTCCAGGCAGTATTCTTGCCTGGAGAATTCCAGGGACAGAGGAGCCTAGAGAGCTACAGTCCATGGTGTCACAAAGAGTTAGACATGACTGAGCAACTAACATTTTACATCCTTAAAACAGTATCCAGTGACAAAACTGTCAAGAAATATTAGATGCTACTAAAACCATCATGTAAAACTCTGTATTTTTTCAGATAAACCTAATGACTAAGATAAGCTACTTAAAAGGCGGAGTTAATATAACAATATCTAACACGTATTGAGACTTATCTATTTGCTAAGTATTTGGACCTAAGTTAAAAAATAGACCTTCCAGTCCTACTCTACTAACTCCAATTATTTTAGAAATTAAAATTTTAATAAAATTATTTGACCACACTGTGTGGCTTGCAGAATCTTAGTTTTCCACTCATGGATCAAACCCCGGCCTCCTGCAGTGGAAGCATGCAGTCTTAACCACTGGACCACCAGGAAAGTCCCAAAATTTCAATAAAATGAGATTTTCGACCTGAAGCTCATCTCTGAAGTACAAGTAACCTAGTGAAACATTTTACATAGAGAGAAATGGGCAAATAAAGAGAAAGACCTTAAGCAAATTGAAACTTCACTTTGTAACAGTCTTTACTACAACAGTCCAGATACTGACACTCAGTTTTACTTCAGAAGGAGTCTGGTAGAGAGGAAAAGTGTGGACTTTGAGATCAGACAGTTACGTGTCCTTAAGAAAAGGAGTTAACTTCTCTATCTCAGTTGCTTCTTCACTGGTAAGTTAAGAGCAGCATCTCCTGCTTAACTGGGATGATGTAAAAACTAAAAATGCTTTTGAACTGTGGTGTTGGAGAAGACTCTTGAGAGTCCCTTGGACTGCAAGGAGGTCCAACCAGTCCATTCTAAAGGAGATCAGTCTTGCGTGTTCTTTGGAAGGAGTGATGCTAAAGCTGAAACTCCAGTACTTTGGCCACCTCATGCGAAGAGTTGACTCATTGGAAAAGACTCTGATGCTAGGAGGGATTGGAGGCAGGAGAAGGGGACAACAGTGGATGAGATGGCTGAATGGCATCACCGACTCGATGGACATGAGTTTGAGTGAACTCCGGGAGTTGGTGATGGACAGGGAGGCCTGGTGTACCGTGATTCATGGGGTCGCAAAGAGTCGTACATGACTGAGTGACTGAACTGAACTGAAAAACTAAAAAATGCGGGGAAAGAAACCTAGCTGACTTTCTGACACATAATGAAGACTTAATAAATGTCTATTACTTTTCTATTGCTTTTCCATATCATCCCTCAGTTCTTCTAAGTTGCAGTCTTCCTAAGTATAAATGAAGAGCAAACAACACAACTCTAAGTATTACGTATTATACTAATGGAGACTTGAACTTTCAAAGGTGCAGCACTACAAAAGTAACTCAATAAAAGATAATTAGAAGCATAATATAAAGAGTCATTTACTGTTGTACCTTTTAATAGTGAACGTTTATATCATGAAAGTAATTCCATTTCCTTTTCAAATTCTTCAAAAATAGTCATGAAATTTCTATTCCACATTCTTATACTTACTGACACTCTTCTGCAAGGCTTTGGCTATATCTCTAAGTTCACAGAGGATTCAAATTTAAGTACAGAATGATGACAGATTTCAATAATCAGAAAAGAAGAGAAAATCATATCTATTCACAGCACACAAATATAAAGCTTTTATTTCAAAAATATGTATTCTGGTAAACACTCTTAGAAGAGAATATATATACATGTTTCACATATGGAAAGACTTTGCCACTTGAGTACTTTTGAAAGTGAAAAAAATTTTCAGTTCAGCTTTTCTATTCAACATAAAATAATCAAAACTACTCAAGATATATTGGTGTAGATGAGTTTTTACACAATGGTTCTTTGAAGTCTGAAAATGCTTTAACAAAGAAAGCTCTTTAGAAAGCTCAACATGAAACCTATGCTTCTAAAATGACCCAGATAAGTATTAATCTGGACAACCAAATAAAGAAATAATTTGAAAACATGGTCTTACTGCCTTACTCACACTGAAAAGAGGCATATTTCTATAAATACTACTAGCCAAATAGTATTCTTTGTATAGCCAAATAGTCTCTTATCTTTTAAAATGACTCACAATTTCTACTGGCACTAATACTTTCATTGTGTCAGTGACTGTAATGTCTTACATTACTGTAGACTTTTCCCTTTGAGAAGTACTTTCTCATATGTTATGTTCATTTAACCCTTAACAGATACCCTGGAAAACAGTGTACTGTTTTACAGACCAGAAAGCTGAGGTACAAGGAAAGCTGCCGAAGTCACTCAGAGAATAGGGAGTACCACACCAGCCCCTCTCTCTCACCTACTTTTCCTCATTAGATTACAGACCCCAAAATGAGTGGCATCATCAAAGCGACATCAATACAAAAGAAGTTAAGGCATTACAAGTTCTGCTTCGCTCAGACCTTACAAGAGATTAGTTATACGATTTAAAATACTGTTGATCTGACTTACAAAAGCTTAAAGTAGATGTATAAAACAAAAAGTTCAGAAGCCAGTAAAAGCAAATGTACACACCCCTTGGATAAAATCCAAGGCAACAAACTGAAGTCCAGGGCTTAGAAATTCATAAGATCATGCCTAGAGTTTCAGGCTTCTGTTTTTGACTTACTTATGTGACTGACCAAAGTCATGGTGGCTGAGTAAAATTTGAATCGTGTCACCTATCCAAGCAATTCTAAGTTAATTGTGGCTGTCTTAAAATATTAACAAGCCTAAATTATGTTATACTCAAATAGTAAAAAAAATAATCTCCCAGGAGTTAAATTTTAAAATTATACTAAATAGGGTTGTGCCCTGTTAGTACTGCTTATTGAATTACATGGAAATGTCTGATGCACACTTCATACATTTAAGTATTTATGAAACGCTCAGGTACTACAAAACACCATGGAAATACAGATGTCTGTAAGACAGATTCACTTTCAAGGAATTTTTTGCAGTTTAAAATAAGAGATAAGGTACACTAAAAACTGTAAGATGAAAGAAATTGAACGCACTAATAAAATGAAAACATATTCCACACTCATAGACTGAAAGAATTAATATTGTTAAAACAATCATATTACCCAAAGCAATCCACAAACTCAATGCAATCTCTATCAAAATTCCAATGACATCTTTCATAGAACTAGAACAAATATTTACATGGAACCACAACAGAGCCCAAGTAGCCAAAGCTATATTCAGAAAGAATAACAAATGTGGAGGTGTCACATTCTCTGGTTTCAAACTATATTACAAAGCTACAGTTATCAAAATAATATGGCCCTGGTATAAAAGCAGACACACAGGTCAGTGAAACAGAATAAGAGCACACAAAAAAAAACCATATATTCATGGACAGTTAACTTCCAACAAAGGAGCCCAGAACATACAAGGAAGAAAAGACAGTCTCCTCAAAACTGGTGCTGGGAAAGCCGGACAATTACATGCAGAAGAATGAAAAGAGACCAGTTATATGTCACCACACAAAAATTAACTAAAGGTAGGTTAAAGACTGGGATGTAAGACCTAAAAAACAAATTCCCAGAAGGAAACACAGGCGACAACCTTCCTGACACTGGTCTTAGCTATGTTTTTGGATTTGACTCCTAAGGTAAGGGAAACAAGAGCAGAAAATTTAAAATGAGACTTAGATTTCCCTGGTGGTCCAGTGTTTAAGACTCCATGTGTCCACTGCAGAGGGTCCAGGTTCGATCCCTTGTCCCCGTGCTCAGGGAAGTTCCACATCCCACACAATTTGAAAATGAAAACAGGACTACATCAAACTAAAAACTTCTACCATGAAGGAAATCATCAACAAAGTGAAAAGGAAATCTACTGAAAGAGGAAAGATATTTACAAATCATAAATCTGACAAGGGGTCAGACCCAAATATTTTGGTAAAACCCAGATATTTTGGTAAAATCCAGAGTATACAACTCAAAATATACAAAGAACTCATACAACTCAACATTTCAAAAAGCAAGGTCCAGTTAAAAAATAAGCAAAGGACTGAACAGACATTTTTCCAAAGAAGACAAAGAGATGGCCAATAGGTAAATAAAAAGATGCTCAACATGACCAATTATTAGAGAAATGTAAATCGAAACCACGATGAAATATCACCTCCCATGGGTCAAAATGGCTATTATCAAGAAGATAACAAATAACAGGTCTTATTAATACCAGGTGTGTGGAGAAAAGGGAGCCCTTGTGCACCGTTGATGGGAATGTAGATTGCTGCAGCCACTGTGGAGAACAATACAGAGATTAATGTAAAAATTAAGAACAGAACTGCCATATGTTACAGCTATTCCACTGCTGGGTATTTATCCAGAGGATATGAAAACAGCAATTTGAAAAGATACGTGCACCCCTATGTTCAGTTAGCATTATTTATAATACAATAGCCAAGATGTGGAAACACCCTCAATGTCTACCAAGGGATGAACAGATAAAGTGTGTGTGTGTGCGCACACTATATACACTATAGAATATTACTCAGAATATTACCAGATGATAAATGCCTTACTGAGAGGTGCAAGTTAAAAACAATAAAAATTTTCAAAAAGAAAAATTCAACGTCTAGCTCAAGTGACCAGAAAAAGCTTCATAGAGGAGGAAACATTTAAGTTAGCCCTTTTAAAATGCCCAGGACAGGTCTGAGGGAAGAACAGCAAGGAATGAAGGGACCCGTTTGCTTGTGGCACACGGACAAAGACCCGACAATGACAGCAGTGAGAATGAAAGGGAAGAATCAGGAAGGAAAATAAATGGATGTTTTCTTTCCCAAACTCCATGGTCAGCTTTTTACTAAATCAGTTCGAACACAGGAGCAGTTTACCCAGAAGATAATGCAAGAGTATTGTTCTCTGTGGTTACAAGTATCATTCTTGAAAATTACCATCCACAGGAATGGCTTCTACTTGTCAAGAAATGAGGCCTTAGGAGTTTTCTCTCTGAAATACCACCCTAAATAAACAGGTCCACAGCAGCATTTCTTTTCTTGTACTATTGATCTTACAATCAACTGAGAAGAGTCAGAATGAAGGAAAGTGTAAATTACAACCTAGCCTAAAAGCAGAGGGGGGAGGACCAGCATGGGTTCCCACGAACATTTTTAACTTGCTCATTTTCACAATCAGCAATGGGGAATAATATTTGCCTAATAAATTAAGAGAATTCTGAGAAATTCTTATAACCTTACCTTCTAAAAGAGATGACAGAGACTGGCCACTTTTTTTTTTCTTGTCTAAACTTTGGACAAGAGAGAGTAAATGATATTTTACCAAAAAAATTCACTTAACCTATTTCAAATATAAAGAAAACTGTAAGATATACAAAAGGGGAAGACAGAGGATGAGATGGTTGAACGGCATCACCCACTCAATGAACAAGAGTTTGCACAAACTGCAGGAGATAGTGAAGGACAGGGAAGCCTGGCGTGTTCTGCAACAGGGAATCGCAAAGACTCAGGCATGACTGAGTGACCGAGCGTGTTTTGCAACATGGGGTCTTAAAGAGTCAGGCATGACTGAGTGACTGAATAACAACAAATACAAAAGGCTAGACTTTGGGAGTTTGTGTAAAAAAATAAATACAAAAAAAAATAAATAAATAATACTAAATAGGAAAAAAAAAGAAAAAAAAAGTTATGGGTGAGATCTTTCTTAATTCTAAAAAATTTCATCCAGTTTGATGAGAAGTATGGCTTTCTTTTCACCAGACTTTCAAAGATTTCCAGGAGATGCTAGTTTCTTTCTTCTTTCCCCTGTGCTAGTCTGTATTTTCCTTCAACCAATTTGAAGGTAAATACTGTCTTCCTAAAAATTGGCTCAAAAAGTTTAACATTTACTCCCTTCCTTAAAAAAAAAAAAAAAAATCACAAGCAGAAATGTTCAAAATTCTGTACAATATCCCTGAAGTTTTCAGTTAAATAGTTTTTAATCCCTTCCAGAAGACTACATTAATTGTAGTCTTCTGTAAGACTTTTCCTAGACAACTGAGGAGGCAACTGACAGTATGAAAACTGATTATCCTCTAAGGATTAAGTAAGAAAGCAGCTTAAATACTAGGAATGTTTCTACTAGGAGAGAGGAGGTCTGAAACTGTATACATTGTAATAAGATTTCTATTAACATTTTCTACAAAGTTTCACTGAACACTGGCAAGACTGTTGCAATTTTAGAGACCTTAGTGTCTC
Source organism: Oreotragus oreotragus (assembly GCA_006410675.1). NCBI lineage: Eukaryota > Metazoa > Chordata > Mammalia > Artiodactyla > Bovidae > Oreotragus > Oreotragus oreotragus. The sequence goes on along the minus strand of SJYX01013071.1, from coordinate 41,709 downwards.
TCTCCTAAACCATGATGAAAGCATATCTTCTCAAGAAAGTGATTTCATTTCTAATCCCAGAAGCTTCATTGAAATAGCCTCTTTTCTTTACTCACATCAATATAATTAATTACCATACCTGTACAAGTTATCATCTGTAAACTAATTAAGCTATTTTTGTGATTGCCAAGAAGTAACAGCTACTGAGGACAATTCTGCAGATACTATGAAAAGGAAAGATCAACTCAAGCAAGTTTCTGTTTGGGTGCAAGACAGAGAAAGGTAAACAATGTAATAAAAAGCAAAGAGTTTTATCTCTGAATCTAATTTAAAGGTTTAGATAATATACCTACAAAAGCATTTTTCAAAAGCTAAAGGTAGTAGTACAATCATTCTTGATTGCAAACACAATGGAAATAAAAGCATCTTTGAGTACAACACAAAGTTATTAAGCAGAGCACCCAGCAGGTGCCAAGAACAGGGGCTGGTATATCTGATGGGCTTATATAATTCAGTTTTGTTTCATTAATGAAAGCCTAATTCAGGAAGAGGATTTTTCTTAAAACTTCTCACCTAAGTCTGCTGCTGCTGCTAAGTCACTTCAGTCGTGTTCGACTCTGTGTGACCCCATAGACGGCAGCCCACCAGGCTCCCCAATCCCTGGGATTCTCCAGGCAAGAATACTGGAGTGGGTTGCCATTTCCTTCTCCAATGCATGAAAGAGAAAAGTGAAAGTGAAGTCGCTCAGTCTGTCCGACTGTTAGCGACCCCATGGACTGCAGCCCACCAGGCTACTCCATCCATTGGATTTTCCAGGCAAGAGTACTGGGGTGGGGTGCCATTGCCTTCCCCCCACCTAAGTCTAGATTTCTTGAAAACTGAGAAAAAGACAATACACTTTCAATAAAGTCAAGCTGGAAAACTGATGAATTAACCTATACAAAAATATGTCCTTCCTGGGAGCAAAACTGTATGACTCAGGAAAAATATATATATTGGGTAAACATTAGCAGATGAACAATAATAAATAACACATATTATACCCAGTGCCTTTAAGACATTTTATGAACAGTTAATAATGTTACTATATAATAAAATTTCTTTTCTCCTTTCAGACTCTATTTGTAAAGAACACCAGGAGACACTTTATTAGAATGATTAAAAGTCCCAGTACTTTTTTGGCTACATCTCAAAAGAAAAAATAATTGAAATTGACAAGATAGCTTTGTTTTTGCTGCACTTAAATAACAGTGCATCTAGGCTGGGTTGAGATGCCTCTGCTTCATTCCCCTTTGTGTGCATGCTCAATCGCCATCAGACTCTTTGTGACCTTATGGACTGCAGCCCACCAGGCTCCTCTGTCCATGGGATTTCCCAGGTAAGAATACTGGAGTGGGTTGCCATGCCCTCCTCCAGGGGATCTTCCCGACTCAGGGATCGAACCCATGACTCCTGCCCCCGTAAGAATACTGGAGTGGGTTGCCATGCCCTCCCCCAGGGGATCTTCCCGATTCAGGGATCGAACCCATGACTCCTGCACTGGCAGGCGGATTCTTTACCACTGAGCCACTTGGAAAAGCCCCTTGTATAAACATAACTCTTTGATTACAGACCTGCAACTATAAAAGACATATTAAATCCTTGAGCCCTGAAATCAGTTGGAAGTTCTCAGAAATGAGAGTCTGTAAGGCAAAGGAAAATTTTCTGTAGAGCCTGAGAGTAAGTATTTTAGCCTCTGCAGGCCATACTCAGCCTCTGAAGCATGAAAGCAGCCACAGACAAAAGGAAGAATGAGCCTGGCTGGGTCCCAATAAAACTTTATACACAAAACCAGGCTATGGGCTGAACTTGGCCCAAGGGCTATAGTTTACTCAGTCCTGATCTAGGAGATTAAGTTTTCAACAGTGTGCCGGCTCTGTCCCTGTGGCACGGGGAAATTCACCAACTACTCTTGGTGTTTATTTTCTCAGGAGTCCCAAACTAGATCAGGGATTTGCAGCACTTTTTTTAGTGGTAAGCCTCCCTTTTCTAATAGAAGTTAAAGGTGGAGACTAGGCCAGATTTCCAGGACTCTCCATAGGCCCCTGGAAGCCTCCACATCTGTGGTACAATGATAGCTGATTCTAAGGTTCCACTCAGCGTCAAGAACCAATATTGACAAGTCTGTTTTCCTCAAGGTTCCTTCAGACATCATCAGGTAAAGGAAGCAGTCTATGGATTACATGCTTTTCTCATGCTCCGGAATCACACTAATCCTCCCCATAAAGAAGAGCATATGGGAATTCCCTGGCGGTCGAGGGGTTAGGACTGTGCACTTTCACTGCCAAGGACCCAGGTCTGATACCCAGTTGGGGAACTAAGATCCCACCAGTCAGGCAGTGTGACCAAAAAAAAAAGATCATTACATGACAAAATTAAAAATTACAATGTACGGGTAAAATATAATCAGTAAGTAAAGATCTAAGTAGAGGGTATTTAATCTATTTCTGAAACTGCTCCTTCAGAAGTTAATATGTGTGTGCTCAGCCACTCTTTGCAACCTCATGCAAGTGTAGCATACCAGGATCTTCTGACCATGGAATTTTCCAGGCAGGAATACTGGAGTGGGTTGTTATTTCTTCTACTCCCTATCTTTCAGACCCAGGAATTGAATCGGCACCTCCTGCATTGGCAGGTGGATTCTGTACCAATGCAACATCTGGGAAGCTCAAGGAGTTAATCTATACAAATAGTCATATCTAATAAAATGGATCGAAGCTAAGATCTCTACTTAGTAACCCTTTATCAGCAAATTGGTTCTAAATACTAGAACTGAATTGAATTTTATAATTTAAGTCTGTGACTACACTACTGCCCCGACCATAGTCAAAAATCTCAAAGTAATTTTAAAAAAAAGGTACTGCAAAGTAGAACAAAGATGTCACAGGAGCTCAGAGGAAGAACTTATACACTCTGTTAAATAACAATCAAATATAGTGTAAATAAGAGTTCAGTATATCAACATGAAAGTGATTAAACTTATGGGGAGGCAACTGCCTGATACTCAAGAAAGGAAACTTTGCTCTACAAAGTTCCATGTTTCTATAAAGGAGAGCTTCTATGTTACAGAAACTGAACTACTGCTCCTATTCAGCTTTTATCCAATTCACTATTAATGTAGAAGTATATAATGACATTTTCCGCTGTATCTCAAATTCTCAGGAAAAAAAAATCAAGTCATTAAACAGCATTTATTAGCTCCAGTTCTGTGCTATGGGGTGTGCCAAAACCTTAGTTTTAAAGACGCATAGCAAATTCCAGCCAAACAATCTCTCCAGTAAGGCCAACAGACACCTTACACATTAATCCATTTTAAATGAAATCAAAGTCTTAACTTATACTCCAGATTCAGGCATATTTTAGACCTTAGCCCTTCTCCCAAAAACAACTTACAAAAAAACACAGAATGTTTTAAAATAACAAATACCCCCAGACTCTTTCAAGTAACATTTCTAGCCATCAGCTTCTGATAGCAAGCGGTTTGACTACATAAATCTTGAATGCTTTCATTAAAAGCCCATAACTAAGCACATCTACTCTAAAGCAAGACATATTGCATACTTAAAGTTTTAATATCAAAGTCAGTCTTCTCAGACAGTAAAGAATCTGCCTGCAACACGGGAGACCCGGGTTCAATCGCTGGGTCAGGAAGATCCCCTGGAGAAGGGAATGACAACCCACTCCAGTATTCTGGCCTGGAGAATTCCATGGACAGAAGAGTCTTGCTTGTTACAGTCCATGGGGTCACAAAGAGTCAGACACAAGTGAGCAACTAACACTTTCACAAGTCTCATATAACATTCAATATGAAGTCACTTTTCTCAAAGACATGTTTATAAGCATGAATTCAACAAATTACAGAAAACTATTTAAACTGCTATCTTTTACAAGTATTTTATATAAGATTGGATATTTATAAAATGATGATTCAGCTTGTATAAGGAATGACAAATTGAAAACTTAAAAGTCCCAGAAAAATAACAAAAAACTGCTACACACAGAAATATCAGAACAAAACTGAACACACAAGGAATGAAATAAAATTTTAAGACAGAGTGCAACTGAGGCAAAAAAAAAAAATGTAGAAAATATAAACCTACATTTTATTTTAAATCAATACATAAATCAATAGTTCCCACTTAAAAACATACTTAAAAGTCACCTTTAGTATTTTATTTATATTTATATATAATGTTAAATTTATATATAATGTTCACACACTGGTATTTTTACCTCTATTTTCAAATAAGAGACTGTGCTTCAGAAAATTAATAGTCATACATCTAATAACTGAACTAAAAAGTTAAATATATCTATGTGACTACAAAACTGCAATTACCGTAATGTAGCTCTATATGTTACTGTAACACCTCTGGAAGTAAGACTTTCAAAGAGGTCTCCTGAGAATCAATCTGTAAACTTCTTACAATCATCCGTTTCCTACACAAAGTAAGTTGGACAAATACTATCAGCTCATAGCGCTCATTCATCTTAACCCCCTTCTTTTCTGCCTTTCTGCAATATACAGGCTTAAGTGCAAAATACTCACATTTCCAGCCTCCTTTGCAACTAGGAATAGCCATGTGACCCAGCTCTGGTAAGTGACAAACACCTGGAGAGGACATCCCTTCAAAATAACAAACTCTTACCAACAAAAGAGGTAAGAGTTTCAACCTGCTCCCATCTCTCCTGCTTGGGATCAGCCATCATCTTGGGACTCTGAAACCTAAAATCACTTGCTAAGTAGCATGAGCTGGTTTCCTTGATGAAATCTTTGAGCTTCTCCATCAGGCCTGAACTGCCTAACTTGAGATTTCTTATTTTGTGAGAAAGATAAGCCCATCACTAAGCCTCCATGTGTGTGGTTTCTGATAACCTGCAGACTAATGCAATGCCAACACAATCTAAGCCTTGAATCAATTCTACCAATTAGATTTATGTTATGATCACTTCACTGAATTAACTGTAAGATACATGAATGATGAAAAATTATCTAAGGGAAAAATAAACACCAACAACTGAAAAATAATAATATGGGAGGGGAGTTTGAGGGAGAATGGATAACATGTGTATGAATGACTGAGTCTCTTCGCTGTCCACCTGAAAGTATCACAACATTGTTAATAGGCTATACTCCAATATAAAATAAAAAGTTTTAAAATATAACAAATAGGTGGGGGGGGGGGTTCATGTTTGGGAGTTCATGTACACCCATGATGGATTCACGTCAGTGTATGCCAAAACCAATACAGTACTGTAAAGTAAAATAAAGTAAAAATTAAAAATTTTTTTTAAAATATAACAAATATTAAGCACTCAAGTCAGAGACTGTTAAAAAAAATACTAAAAATACATGAGCATACTTAATCTATACAATCATGTAAGGCTGATAATATGAGTTGCTCAGTCGGGTCTGACTCTTTGTGAACCCATGGACTATAGACCAGCAGGCTCCTCTGCCCATGGAATTTTCCAGGAAAGAATACTGGAATGGGTTACCATTTTCTACTCTAGGGGATCCTCTCAACCTAAGGCTCAAACCCACATCTCTTGTGTCTCCTGCTTCGGCAGGCTACTTACCACTAGCACCAACAGGGAAGCCCCATACTCATCGGTGGCAAAATTTTAACAATCCCTTGACAGAAACAGAGTATGGTGAAACAGAGCTAAATTTACTCTGAGATTATAACCTTTCTGTCTTTATGATATTAGAATGTCCTTTCTTTTATGAAATGAGAATAGTGGATAGTGAGTTTAAATTCACTTTAACAAGCTTACTTCTCAAAATAAATAGGTGACAAATCAATATCAGAAGCCCAGAGTTTTATGATTTTTAAAAAGTCCTTGAAATCCAAAAGCCTGAGACCCCATGAAGTTAAGTTACCTCCCCAGGACCACAAAGCTGTCTGTGGTCTGGATACCAAAGTTCAAGGTCATAGCCACCAGGATAGATGAAGGGAATATACTCAATAAACTCAAAATAACTATACTGTGAATGCACTTAAAGATACAAATGTGCAACTACAAAGGAAAGCAGCCATCCCACCAAATGTCAAGTGGGAACAAGGACTTTTAAAGTGAAATGATTTTACCATGCTGACCCCCACAGAGCTTCCTCTAACTGATGCAGATTTAAACCATACCAGAGAAAATGGAATCAAGATAGGAATTCTCACCCATTCCAACTTAAGTCTCAGATGACTTTAGGTTTGGAGATTCACATATGGGATTGAAGAACTTGTGGGTCTCGGCATACACTGTCTGCCTCTGAAAGAAGTCTGTGGTTTCCCAATTGAAGAAGTAGGGCAGTGCTTGATAACTCCAGCCCCTAAAGCTCACCCCTCAGTTTATTCCAGTCCCACAAAAGTAAGGGAATCCGACACAAATGAAGACTAGAAAAAACTGAAATGCAAACAAAGTCTTCTTCACCTCTATTCTTTGCATTTTGATCTTTTTTTCTAACTCGTGAGTTTTTAAAACTCAGCTCTAGTTGTTTGGAAATGTATAAATTTGATCAAGCACTTTCTTAATACAGTAACTAATTTAGTTTAGCCGAACATTTCTAGCAATTTGACCAAAAATTTTCTAATTTGAGTGTGGAGCTTGCAAGACTGCATAATGTCACTTAGAGAAGAAATCAGAAACTTTACTGCCTTGAAGACTTCAAATACTTAACTTACAAACAGAACAACTGGACAAAGGTTAAATAGGGCTAGTTAACATCTATATATTTTCACTTTTTTTTTTTTACTTTATTAATGTAAGATTTTACAGGCTGGCTAGCTCTTCTTTTTCAGTTGTGCCCTCAAAAGCAGTTACTGAAAACATCAAACAGAAAAAAATCCTACTGAAATATAGAAGACAAATGGCTTTACCTTTATAATTGAAAATAGTAAATATCTCCAAGCTTATAGTTTATTTGTAGTTATCTCAAATGTTACCACCTATATTTTTTAATCTAATCTTCCAGCACTAATTTCAGTTACTGAAAAAAATACATAGTATACAAAAACAGCATGTATTCTCCAATATTTACCACAAGAAAGAAAGGTAGGTGGCTGGCAGAGGAGGGGAGGTTGTAACAGAAATGCAAAGGCATTATATATAATGCCTTTGTGTTTCAATTTTCCATTTACATATATACATAAAATATATATATATGGAAAAAAAATTTGTATTTCTGTCTTGAACTGATTTTAATGAAACGCTGCTCACGCAGCTCAGAGGTTTCATCAGCTCCAGCTGGAATAGGACCTCTGACCTGCCTCTTTAACACCCACTGCCACCCTTCCCCTCCCTTCCACCTCCTCACTCCTACCAAAAGTAACAATTTAAAGACTTTTTAAGTTCACAGGAAAGGAAAGAGAGGGGGATGCTACAAACTTGATTTCACCTCAACTGACTTCCTTAAACTACTACCACAGCGTCTTTTCTACTTGCTTCATGTGCATGGAATATTTTATTTCCTGCACATTTTTTTCGTATACCAAATATTCTAATTCACTTACATTTGGGATCATGAAACCTTCACAACTGGTAAAATATACTGCATTTTTATAGGAATATCTACAAAATTTAGGGAAAAAGGTGAATAAATTTTTAACTCTTCTTGTCCATTTATTGCAAGCTTGGACATGTGTGTGTGTGTGTTTAATTCCAATATATTGATTTAGCCATGTCACTAATGTCTTAATGTACGCAAAATATTTAGCTAAAAGGTACTGAGCTCTTCATTAAGATTAACTCAGGAAAAGAGATTATTTTTTTAAATATCTTAATTTGGCGGCCTCTTGTCAGAGTCACAACAACCCCAAAAGCTGGTTGTTGGTTTTCTTTCACTTTTAATTTTGACATAGCTTTGCACTAAAAGAAGTTATTTTTTATAAAAGGTAGTTCAGAGATCCTATACACTCTTCATCCAGCCTGCCACAGTGAAACTCTCGATTCAAATGTCACCGGTTGTCCCAGTGTTTACCTTCTGGTTCAAGACCTCGCCCAGAATCCCACAGTTCATTTGGTTATAATGCTTCCTTGGTCTCCTTCTATCTGTGGCTCTTCTTCAGCACTTCATCCTGTGTAACCTGAACACACCTCTGGGTACTGGCCATCTCGTGTGTGGAGTTGCTAAGTCGTGTCCAACTCTGCAACACCAAGGACTGTATAGCCTGCAAGGCTCCCCTGTCCATCGGATTCTCCAGGCAAGAATACTAGAGTGGGTTGCCATTTCCTCCTCTGGGCTGTCTTGTAGAGCATCCTAAAATTTCCCCACTCCAGTACTCTTGCCTGGAAAATCCCATGGAGGGAGGAGCCTGGTAGGCTGCAGTCCATGGGGTCGCTGAGGGTCGGACACGACTGAGCGACTTCACTTTCACTTTTCACTTTCATGCATTGGAGAAGGAAATGGCAAGCCACTCCAGTGTTCTTGCCTGGAGAATCCCAGGGACGGGGGAGCCTGGTGTGCTGCCATCTCTGGCTGTCGCACAGAGTCGGACACGACTGAAACGACTTAGCAGCAGCAGTGTTTTATGACACTCAAGTTGAAGGGCTTTTTTAGTAAGAACACCACTTCAGATGTGCCCTTCTTGGTGCATCATGTCAACACATCTTGTGATATAACTTTGATCACCTAGTCAATTTGGTATCTGCTAATTTTCTTCACTATAAAAGTACTGATTTCCCCTTTGTAATTAATTAATTGATCTTGTGGGGAAGACACTTTGAGACTAAGCAAATATTCTGATATCTGATGTATATATATTTGTCATCATACTCTCACCCACTAGTTCTGGCATCTACTGATTCTTGCTTGCAGCCATTATTACTGTAAGGTTTGCCTACTAGTGACTTTCCACTTCCACCATACCTTCTACTTTTTTTTTTTGGTGGTGGGGGGGGAATTCTACTGTAACAAAGAGCTGTCTCTTCTCCCTATTTATTTATTTAATAATTTACTTATGTTGGCATGAGTTCATGGATATTTTTTCCCCTAGAGGTATAATTCCATATTTGGTTGTTCAAATTGTCCCCCTGGAATGCCTTTGTATAAAGACATCCATCAAACTTCCTTCTGAATTGTAAAACAGCACTTTGGTTGAGGAAAACCAGGTAATTTCTTTTCATGACGTATCCTAGATGGTAAGACTACCTTTACACTTACATTATATACACAGAAAAAAAGGTTTTTATGGAAAAAAAAACTATATATATTGAAATATGCCAAATGTGTTGTACTCTCACAACTCTTGCTCATCCAAGATCTAATGATCTTCGGTCTTTATTTTATACATATGATTATTAACAATATCTCACTGTTACTGTTTTAAATCCACCTTACCTTGTGCTGCCTCCATCCCCAAATACTTTTGGTATCTCAAGAACACGGCCCAAACCACTCAGAGACATAGTAACTAAACTCATTTTGGCCAAAAGGTAACAAGCCTTAATTATGCTAATTGAAAAATAGCCAACCCAAAAAGTCAATCTGTGTGTGATTCCATTTACATGACAGTCTTGAAATGACAAAATTATAGCAATGGAGAAGAGATTAGTCCTTGCCAGAGGTAGGGCTAGTGTGATCGTACTTATAAAAAGGCAACGAGAGGAATTTTTGTGGTAATGGAACCCCTCTGCACCTAGGCTTTATCAATGTCACTATCCTTGTTGTGATGTTCCACTACAGTTTTGTAAGATATTTGTAATGGGGAAAACATTACAAATGTTTTTGTAATGAGATCTCTGCATTATTTCTTACAACTGCATGTGAATCTACAATTAAACTAAAAACAAAAATTATTTTTTAAAAAGAATGAGTTTCAACTCTAGCATAAATACTCCGGAGAGATCAGAATCACCATCGCCCATCCCTTCAGTTCCACTGATTGCTAGCTAGCTTCTAAGAAAGTTACTATCAGCCCTCCCCAGAATAAACCACCAACGGTTAATTCTTCTTCAGGGTCTCTTCTCTGATTAGCTTTTACGTGAACACGCACCACAAGCTGGAGAACAGAAAGCTGCCAAGGGCCAGAAAGTATTGGTTGGTCAACTGAACTTCTAGCAGTTAACAGGCTCAAAATGTAAGTTCTGATTGCAGTTTATCTAACGCTTATTAAATATTTGAGAAATTCTAAACTTCTAGAAAACTGTTACCAAAAACAGGGTGAGGAGAGGGAACAGGTCATATAACACCAATATCATGGAACTATCACCGGGGTCCACACTTCCATATCTCTTTACACAAGTCTAGACCAAAGTTCTTTGAGGGAATTATAATTCCTTTTAATTACCTATAAAACTTACAAAGTAACAAAGCTAAAAAAAAAAAAATTTCTTCAACAGAGTCAAGAAGGCAGTCTTTCTGTTTTTCAAAAAGGTTACTGTATCTTTATTTCAAATAATTCATTTACCTTGGAAGCAAATGCTGCTATTACTTTATATAATACAACTTTATATGACTTGAATTTCAAACATCAAAGGCAGACCTTACTGTGTTTATTTAACTCCCCACCCCCAAATCTACCTGAATGAAGTTTTCTCAGGCCAACAGAAAATTAAGAGGGGGAAAAAAAAAGAACAGAACAGACTTATGGTTTCAAACAGGAGGGAACTAGGGGAATGGATTGGGCATTTGGGGTTAGCAGATGCAAACCATTATATATGGAATGGATAAACAAGGTCCTGTAGAGCACAGGGAACTATATTCAATATCCTGTGATAAACCATAATGGAAAAGAATGTTTCAAAGAAGATCTTATAGGGACTTCCCTGGCGGTCCAGTGGTTAAGAATCCTCCTGCCAAGGACACGGGTTCCATCCCTGGTCCACGGAGATCCCACATGCCAAGGAGCAACTAAACCTGTGCACCACAACTACTAAATCTGAGAGCTGCAACTACTGAAGCGTGCGCACCTAGAGCGCGTGCTCCACAGCAGAAGCTGCCCCCACAATGAGAAGCCCAAGCCCCGCAATGAGACGCCCAAGCCCCCGCAATGAGACACCCAAGCACCGCAACTGGAGAAAGCCTATGCAGCAAAGACCCAGTGCTGCCAAAAAAAAAAAAGTTATATATATACTGAACTGAATCACTTTGTTGTACAGCAGAAATGACCACTGTAAGGCAACTATACTTCAATTAAAAAAAAAAAAAACCTTGGTGAGTTTTCATAACGTAAAATTATAGTGCTAAGAGGTTATAGCTAGGTTTTTTTATTTTACATCCTTTCTTGAGAGGAAGAAAACTGCACCAAGTTGGCAACCAGGAAGTCCTCTTCATTTTTTTTTTTTAATTTGGGGGGGAGAAGGGTGGGGTTGAATGTCTGTGAAAATCCCAGGGTCTGGGAAGGACTATATTAAACCAGCCTCCAGACAGCACTGCAGTTAGATTCATTTTGAATCTCAGCCAAGATATGCAAAGCTAATTATGGAACTGTTAATTACTAAATGTTTAAAAGGTTATTTGAAGGCAACTAAGTTTCCACCAATAATGCACAAGAATGTTAATAATTTTTACCACAAACTTAAGTCCTCACTTGTTCAGAGCCACATGCTAATACAGTCTGAACTTAGCTTTTCTGTAATAAATGTGCATTTTCTTAACCTCCAAATTCAAATATCATTGCTATGAGAGCTAAATGCTTGTAGCCAAACAGGCATTACTTTGTGAGACTTTTCAAAATTGCACCCAGATCATTTAGTTGTGTTTTATGAACAAAAACTACTTGAGACAGATTATTTATTACTAGAGCCCCCAAACGAGCCAAAATATAATTAAAGTATAAGTTGTCAGATGAAAATATAAGACTGCTAATAAACAATGATAAAAAGAAATGGACATTTTTATGTGTCAATAGACAATTCTTCCACTTGATCTGAAAGTTAAACATCCACCAGAGAAACTCTTTTTGTACAGATCCTCACAATTTAACATTCCCTATGCTAAAGACACTTTTTCAACCCTCTCATTAAGACTCAAGAGGTATTCTACCAAGTGACTTTTGCAAAGAATACTCTTGCACTGTGATGACCTCTCTGATGACAAATTCATGAATTAGCAACTAAATCAAAAGGTGTAATAGCCACACTCCCCCCCAAAAATCAGTGAAGAACAAAGTAATATTATTAACTAGGAAGAGGCGAGGCAGGAGCTGTTTTTTAAAATACTATTTAAAATATAAACAATTTTAAAACACAAATCATTTTAAAAAGTAACTTTTACAACTAGCTAAAAACACATATTAAATCTTTAAAACAGAAAAAACAACTCTGCAATAGATGTTTCACCTGAAAGACTAAAAACGGGCATTTAAACACCCCACCTAGGCAATCTGAAAGGGTCTGAACTCAATAAGTTAATAAAAATGGTTTGGAAAACTCATTTTATTGTTTAAAGCCTTGGGGGCGAAGCTGTTTGTAATTTATTTACATCTTTTACTTCACTAAATTGCTTAGGTGACCAAGCTTTCCACTTAAGTGATTAAAGACATAAACTCAAATAGTTTAATAAAGCAATTACTTAAGAGTCCTGTTTTTCACCAAGAGGTGCACTGAAAAATCTCAATAGAACGTGCGTTCCTTATTTTCAAGGTTTGTTAGTGAGAATACAGTGCCCCATTGACTACATGTTAGCCTTTTTCAGACACACAATACTGGATACATACTGGATTAAAGATAGCTTTTTTTTCCTCCTCCCAGAATATCAGGTGAAATAGTGACAGCCCCTTAAATCTGAATGTGCAACATCTGGCTAAAAATTCGGGTGACAATTTTGCTTGCTTCTCCTTATCATCCCCCCTCTACTGAAGTGCCTAAATAAATGGGAAAAATGGAATCCAATCAGGTGGCTATGAAAAGCTTCCTAATTTCATAATAATTTTCAAAGTCCCTGTGTCTGCACTGAGGTTCTCCCTGCCCCAAAAACCTCTTTAACTTCTTAGCTAACTTTACTTCTAGGCAACTGACTGACCTGGTACAAAAGTATGTCTTCTCGGGGTTTAGGAGACTGTGTTGGTGGGATTAAACAAAAAAAAAGGAAACGAATTTAACAAAAAAAAAAAAATATATATATATATATATGTTTTTTTCCTCTATCTTTTTTCTTAAAGCGCCTTTCTTTTGAGTGTCATAAGAATCATACAAACTCCTCATAAATCTATCCTGAGAAACAGAAGGAAGCACAACATGAAAACTTTCCTGATTCACGTGTCTGCTCATAGGTTTAATAACTTTGCTTTTATATTACAAAATCCTAACTCTCAAGTAGTCATGAGAAAAGAGAGTGCAGGAAAACTTCCAGTCCTTGCATTCACAAAGCACTCAACAGAAAAGGCACCTGATACCAAAGTGTTTTGTTTTGTTTTGTTTTACTTCTGAGTAAATTTCAAATTTTTAGAAGACAATTCTTTTTAACGAGCCAGGTAAAGATGGGAAGCATTCACCCTACCAACTACTTTCTCTTTAAAATGATAAACATGGAGGTTTGCATTGAGCTTTAAAATTAATAGGGTGGACACTTATGAAAGTTCAAAATGTTTGGTAAGTTTCTTTAGGGTGACTTGTTCTGTGAAGATGTGTGTGGAGGGGCTCAGGGGAGGGAGATAAATATGCTGCTTTCAGGCCATCAGTGAAGTTTGCACACTGTTGGTGTCAGTACCAACTGGCCCACTTCTGACTCGGGCCAAGTTCTACGTTGGTCGGTTTTCACTCTGTTCTCCAAAGCTGGCACGGAAACAGGAAAGTTTAACAGTTCATTTCTTTGGCACAATCCACGCACTGTCACAGTGGACATTCTGCCTCTTTCAGGCTTGTTTGGTGACCAGCTACCTCCCCCGCCCCGCCCCTCACCTGATAGTATGTACTGAGTCATTGCTATTCTAATCAACCAACCAAACACACTGCTTCCCCCTCTCTAATTTCCACCCCAGGCCTCTGACATCATTTTCTGACCACCTTACTGAGTTCTAATATTCTCAGCATGTGTGATTTCACTTGGCACCTCAAACACTGAAAGGCATTGAAACACTTCACTGAAATTAGCTTTTCCATCACACTGTGGCTGAGAACCTACAGTTTCAGACGCAGAGGACTGAGTGATTGCCAACCGCAAAACAAACAGTAGGTGGAAAAGGCACAGGAAAGGCAGTGCAACAGAACCTGAGCAGCACAGTCCTTGTTTTCGGCAAAGTAATCCTTCAGAATGGGAACTTTAAGGTGACAGTGTGAACTGAATTTTCCTTGTAAAATTTATCACCCATCTTCCACATGTTTGGTAAATATGCGCACTCTAGCTACACTCCCCAGATGTGAGGGCTGCATCAGAAAAAACAAAAACGAAAAACGGTACCAGGTGCCATTCCTGGGCCTTGCCCAAAGGCAGCCGGTGGAAGAGTCTATTTTATCCTCTTTTCCCCGCATTAAATAACAACCGTCAACGGCAGAGAAGGAGAGCATTTGGATGTGAACAGATGGCATCCAACACCTAACAAGCGAAGCCACTCTTTCAAGCACTAGATCCTAAATGTCTGATGGTCCCAAGGATCAGGAGGGCTTATTTGTCTTAAGAAGGTTGGCAGCAGGATCCCCTGGAGTCACCATCCCAACGCATGCGTCATTATCCAGTCAGCAACTACAAGCAAAAAAAAAAAATCAAACCACCACATTTTTATAAATCTCCCCCTTTCTAGTCCAACTAGAGACGACCAGATCCAACACCATCAGCAATTCCTCCACTTAAAGCCAGAGAAAAATAAGCCTGAAGGTAAATGAAACGTATAAAGGTTAACAAACTTACCTAATTTTGACAAGGTTGTGCAACACCAGAAGAATCCGCAGGGTGCCCTTCCCGGGGGCGGGGAAGGGGGGATTAGTATTTGAACATGCCTGATCTGCAATTCTGTCTGCAATTGAAACTACAAGCAGTAACCTAGCTATCCAACTTTCTTCCTCCCTTCCTTGGAAAGCGGCATCCTTTTTCCCCCAAAGAAGCAAAACAGTAAATACACAAACATCTCAACGTTTCACTTTAGAAGGCCACCGCGAATTTGTCTTTCGCAGGGCCCTCTAAGTTTCCTCAACACCTCTGCAAACACCCAAGAACTCTGAAGGCAGAAAGGGCCATAGGCTCGCGGAGGAAGGAAGCACTGCGACCGGTGGGACAAGAAGGACGGCCGAGGGGAGGTCACCCCCGCTGACTCGCAGGCCCAGCGAGCGGCTGGGAAGCCGGGACGCTCGGGAAAGACCTCTCTGCCCCGCCAGACAATCGCAGGGGCAGGACAGTATCGAGAGGGCAGCGAAAAGAAGACCCAGGAGAGGGGAAACTAATGCCAGGACGACCCGATGAAGCCACTGGAAGTTGGGGACCTAATGGGAGGCGCGGGTGCGCGGGGCAAACGGCGTCGGGAGGGGTGGGGGCTGGGAGGGCGCAGCCGACACGCATCTCACCTGGGGGGTCCTTTCGGCCGGGTTCTTCATCACCGCCTGGCGGAAGCTGTTATCCACGTAGGACGCCATCTCCCCCCGCGGCCCGGGCCGGGGCCGCCCCGCGCCCTCGGCCGCCTCCTCCCGGCCCAGCGCCGCCGCCGCTGCCGCCGCCTCCGCCCTGCGCGCTCCACCCGCCCGCCTCGGGCCAACCAGCCAAACCGCGGCGGCGGCCGGGCGGCGGGGCCCCGGGCGCGCGGCGGGGCGGGGGGCGTGAGGCCCGAGGGTCCCCGAGGCGCCCGGCAGCCGGGAGCTCCTGCTTCCTCCGCCTCCTCCGCTTCCTCTGCGCCGCGCGGTCGGGAAGGCTCCCTCCGGGCCCTGGATCGACACGCCTCCCCGGCTCCCCTCGGGGACGGCGGCGGCTCCTCCCGGCCCTCTCGGGCCTGAGTTATTTTTAGGGAGTTCGAGCCGCGGTTGGGGGGAGGCTGGGGCGCGCGGGCCTCCTGCTCCTCCGGGCGCAGGGCCGCCCCCTCCTCGCGGGGTCTCCGGAAAGCACTCCGGCACCGCGGCCGCCGTCTGAGAACTGGCTCAGGTCTGGGCGCTCCGGAGCTGAATCGCCTCGGTCTCCGTCTCCGCCGCGCCGGAGCTCTGTCTACTGAGCTCCGCCGAGCCCCCCGACTGCTGCTGCATCCCCTCGGGCCGCCCCGCCGCCGCCGCCCCGGCAGCCGCCGTGCGCTCCGCCGCCGCCGCCGCCTCCCCCCATCGGCGCGCGCGGAGCGGCCAGAGCGCCCCCGGCTGCGCCCTCGGCCGCCTGACTCTCGGCAACTTTGCTCCCGGTCTGAGGGCGCGGAGGGAAGGGGCCGTGGGCAGCCGGGTCTGGACTCCCGGCGGCGGGCGTCGCGCACAGCCCCCCGGAGAGTGTTTGGGAAGCGGCGACTCCCCTCTCTTCCCCGCCTCTTCCTCCTCCTGCGCCTCCGCGCCGCCCCGCGGTTCCTTAGGGAGGAAGCGGCCTCCGGGGCCGGCCGCTTTGTGCTGCAACCATGGTGAAGAGTGAGTGACGGGTCCGCGGCCAGTGGGCTCGCGCCGCGTCGGCGGGGGCCGGGCGTCCTGCGCCCGGGCCCGCCCCCGAGCCCCCAGCCGGTAGGCCCGCCGGCCGCGCCCTCGCTAGTGAGCGGCACCTTCGGCGGCCCAGGTAAGCCGAGTGGCCCGGAGGCCCGGGATGGCAGCGCCCTGGCGGGGCCGGCGGGGGCCCCGCTCCACCTGGCCTCGGGGAGGCGACGAGTCTCAGCGCCGGGGCGGAGGGCGCAGACGCCCCTCTCCCCACTCCCCACCCCTTCCCCGGCTTACGCCGCGCCCCCTACCCACAGCCCACTCAGAATCCCGGGGGATCTGCAGCGTCCCCTCGCCTCTCCATACTCCCCCTGCCGCCAGGTCCCGGCCGCCGGGGCTGAAAGTTGACCTGGAACAGAAGTCCGGCCGCAGCTTGGGCCGCCCTGGGCAGTCGTTTTCAACCCAGGGGTTGGGCTCCGAGTCGCTGCAGAGGCAATCAGTCCTCTAGGGGTTTATTAGGTGTATTTGTGACTTGCTTCAGGGAAAGCGTTCCCTCCTGCCTCCGTGCTCAGCAGGCGCCTGACACTTAAGTGACCGCGAAACTAAGGAGGTGGGAACGTGCGGGTTCAATACTGGACTAAACACTCCAGATTTAAAGGTGATCAGCCTTTTGCGCAAGACTCAGACAGCAAATCCTGTGCCATAAGCAGAAACCCTTGCAGGTGTGCTTGGCATGAGGCAGAGTAAACCTCCAGACCCGGGACCCAAGTCGGACTTACTTGGTTCAGAAACACTAGGACAGGGCCCTTGTGTTCCGCCCCCACCCCCGGGCCAGGTCGAGAAGTGCAAGGTCAGCCAACCAGCGGCCACAGCTCTGGAGTTCTGGTCCTAGGGTTTTATTTTTACCTGCCTCCCTTTCGCTCACCCTCAATAAGCTCATGTTTTGCTGTGGTATGGAGGCCATATTCAGAGAAAGATTGTTATTTGCACTACCTACTACGCTGGACTTTCCTCCAATTTTCAAACATACTGTTTCAACATCTAGTTTATTTGAAACAGTTGGAATAGGTTTTGGACAAACATTTTAGGTTCCTGAAGTCATCTGTGTGGCATTAAACAGATTGTGTGGCTTCCAAGAGAAGAAACCGTCCTGGCCCAACCTTCTGAAACTGAATCTGAGTTACAAATTGTATCTCTAGATCTTTGTATCTCTAGATATTACCCTTGCCCCAACTGCTTCCCCATATTTCTCTCAGACTCCTCACTTGAGGGCCAGCATCAGATTCTTGATGACATAGACCACCACCTTGAATAAGTGTCATTACCACTCTGCGAAGAGAGAAAAGAAGAAAAATCAAATCCAATGAAGTGAGAAAACTTACCTGACATCTCCATCTGGTGCCCAGTAGCTGTCTCAGAATTAACATGTGCGAACCAGGCTCCAGATCTTTGGCCCCAAACATGCCCCACCCACAGCCTTCCCCATTCCAGCCAACAGTCATCTACACCAGTCACCCAATGCCCAGGTGAAAAACTTTGGCATCTTTCTTGACTCTTTCTCTTACACCCTACAAATTTCAATAAACCTGTCAGCTCAACCTTCAAAGTACAGTACCTGGAATCCAACCTCTACCCACTGTCTTGACTGCCATGACCTTGGTCCACGCCAGAATCATCTTTGGCCTAAACTTTGCGATAGCCACCCACTTGGCCTCCCTCTTTTTGCCCCTTGCCTCCAACATGTATGGTGAATCTGTTCATTCCAGTTCAACTTACTCTTCTGCCAGGCTCCTCTGCCCCTAAAATTCTCCAGGCAGGAATACTGGAGTGGGTAGCCATTCCCTTCTCCAGGGGATCTTCTCAACCCAGGGACTGAACCCAGAACTCCTGCATTGCAGGCACATTCCTTATGATCTGACCCACCAGGGAAGCCCTACTCTTCTGCCAGAGAAGAAAGTAAAGTTCATTAGTTATCCATCACATTTACAGTGAAAGCCAGGGTCCTTATTTATCATGGCCTAAATGACCTACAGAGTGGTCCTCCCCCACTTGTCTCTCTGACTCATCCCCTGCAACTCAACCCCCTACTCATTTTCCAGCTACATTGGCCTCCATGCCACTTCCAGAACTCGCAGGCTCATGGCCTTTCCCTTTGCAGTTCCTCTGCCACCTGCATTGGTGACCAGCTTCCCTAGGCCACGAAAAAACAAAGCCTGGAATGATGTTCCCTCCACTCCTCCTTGGTACCTTTATTCGAATGCGGCTTTCCCTCTGTCTCCACATGCTCCTCGTTCTCTCCCTTGGTTTCCTTACCTCCATCTGACATGCTACATATTTTACTTACTTGATTTATTTCTTGTTCGTTTCCCTCCATAGTGATGTAAGCTTCTGAAGATCAATGATATTTGTTCCTTTTGTTCACCCAACATGAGGTAAATTAATGAATAACTATAATATCACCTTGTATGTGTAGGAGACTGTTGCATACATTATCTCACTTGTGCCCCTGATGGAGGAGGAGAGGCTAAGAGAGAAGCAACCTCTCTGAGCCTGTATGCTGCTCTTTAAAAATGGGATAAAAATTGCACGCCCTGAAGATTTGCAAGGATCCAATAGAATCCATTCAAAGCGCCTTGCAGAGTGCTTGAACCATGCTGTGTGCTCAGCACAGTAGTTAATAATATTTTTAAGATCATGCTCATCCTCCCAACCCTTTGAGGTTAGTGGAACAGTTACTACCGTCCTGTTTACAGATGAGGAAACTAAGACTAAACTAGGCTAAGTGACTTGCCCTAGCTCTAGGCCTGCCTTGAAGTTTGGAGGGGTCAGAGGCAAGCTAATANGTGTGGCTTCCAAGAGAAGAAACCGTCCTGGCCCAACCTTCTGAAACTGAATCTGAGTTACAAATTGTATCTCTAGATCTTTGTATCTCTAGATATTACCCTTGCCCCAACTGCTTCCCCATATTTCTCTCAGACTCCTCACTTGAGGGCCAGCATCAGATTCTTGATGACATAGACCACCACCTTGAATAAGTGTCATTACCACTCTGCGAAGAGAGAAAAGAAGAAAAATCAAATCCAATGAAGTGAGAAAACTTACCTGACATCTCCATCTGGTGCCCAGTAGCTGTCTCAGAATTAACATGTGCGAACCAGGCTCCAGATCTTTGGCCCCAAACATGCCCCACCCACAGCCTTCCCCATTCCAGCCAACAGTCATCTACACCAGTCACCCAATGCCCAGGTGAAAAACTTTGGCATCTTTCTTGACTCTTTCTCTTACACCCTACAAATTTCAATAAACCTGTCAGCTCAACCTTCAAAGTACAGTACCTGGAATCTAACCTCTACCCACTGTCTTGACTGCCATGACCTTGGTCCACGCCAGAATCATCTTTGGCCTAAACTTTGCGATAACCACCCACTTGGCCTCCCTCTTTTTGCCCCTTGCCTCCAACATGTATGGTGAATCTGTTCATTCCAGTTCAACTTACTCTTCTGCCAGGCTCCTCTGCCCCTAAAATTCTCCAGGCAGGAATACTGGAGTGGGTAGCCATTCCCTTCTCCAGGGGATCTTCTCAACCCAGGGACTGAACCCAGAACTCCTGCATTGCAGGCACATTCCTTATGATCTGACCCACCAGGGAAGCCCTACTCTTCTGCCAGAGAAGAAAGTAAAGTTCATTAGTTATCCATCACATTTACAGTGAAAGCCAGGGTCCTTATTTATCATGGCCTAAATGACCTACAGAGTGGTCCTCCCCCACTTGTCTCTCTGACTCATCCCCTGCAACTCAACCCCCTACTCATTTTCCAGCTACATTGGCCTCCATGCCACTTCCAGAACTCGCAGGCTCATGGCCTTTCCCTTTGCAGTTCCTCTGCCACCTGCATTGGTGACCGGCTTCCCTAGGCCACGAAAAAACAAAGCCTGGAATGATGTTCCCTCCACTCCTCCTTGGTACCTTTATTCGAATGCGGCTTTCCCTCTGTCTCCACATGCTCCTCGTTCTCTCCCTTGGTTTCCTTACCTCCATCTGACATGCTACATATTTTACTTACTTGATTTATTTCTTGTTCGTTTCCCTCCATAGTGATGTAAGCTTCTGAAGATCAATGATATTTGTTCCTTTTGTTCACCCAACATGAGGTAAATTAATGAATAACTATAATATCACCTTGTATGTGTAGGAGACTGTTGCATACATTATCTCACTTGTGCCCCTGATGGAGGAGGAGAGGCTAAGAGAGAAGCAACCTCTCTGAGCCTGTATGCTGCTCTTTAAAAATGGGATAAAAATTGCACGCCCTGAAGATTTGCAAGGATCCAATAGAATCCATTCAAAGCGCCTTGCAGAGTGCTTGAACCATGCTGTGTGCTCAGCACAGTAGTTAATAATATTTTTAAGATCATGCTCATCCTCCCAACCCTTTGAGGTTAGTGGAACAGTTACTACCGTCCTGTTTACAGATGAGGAAACTAAGACTAAACTAGGCTAAGTGACTTGCCCTAGCTCTAGGCCTGCCTTGAAGTTTGGAGGGGTCAGAGGCAAGCTAATATAGACCTCATCATAAATTCTTAAAGCTAAAATTTAAATGGAACACAATGCGTCGTGGACTTCTGGCTTGAAACTCATATCTCATTTTCCTCCCACCTCGGCTCCATTACCTTCTACCCAAAGACTCATGCACTCAAAAACATCCCAGCCTGTACATCCAAACAACATCATACCCCTCACAAAAGCTTCCCCTTGGTGATTTCTCCAGCTGTGGTCCAGAGTTGGATGTTGCTGCTGCTGCTGCTAAGTCACTTCAGTCGAGTCCGACCCCATAGACGGCAGCCCACCAGACTCCTCCATCCTTGGATTCTCCAGGCAAGAACACTGGAGTGGGTTGCCATTTCCTTCTCCCATGCATGAAAGTGGAAAGTGAAAGTGAAGTTACGCAGCCGTGTCTGACTCTTAGCGACCCCGTGGACTGAAGCCTACCAGGCTCCTCCGTCCATGGAATTTTCCAGGCAAGTGTACTAGAGTGGGGTGCCATTGCTTTCTCCCCGAGTTGGATGATCAGGCCTGAAAGTGGCAGGGCAGTAAGTTCCAGGGCCCAGGGTGTTCCAAGAGCATGGAATTCCTTGTCCCACGGGGAGGGTGAAGCCGGAGCAGAGCCCCAAAGCCCAGGCAGTAGGCAGGAACCAACTCACCCAGACTGCACACCGAGAAAGTTGTGAGTTACAGTTGCAAACCCAGTTTTTTTTTTTTTTTTAGTGCTCTACTGTAATACAGAATCACCCCGATGACCTCAAGTGAGGCTTAATAGTGTGTCTTATCCACCAACAAAATTACTAACTCACTGTCAACCTCTAAGCTATCATTTAATTTCAATTAAAGTTAATTCCCCACTATTTAGAATCTACTTATCTAAGTATGTCAATAATGCTTACCACCCTTCAGCATCTAGGACACTTAATACTTAGCATGAACTGCTTTTTTATTAACATTTGAGCTCCAACAGTATGCAGTGTATACCATAAGTGACAAAATCAGACACAAGCTTGCCAGTTTGCCAATTAGTGTAAAACAAACTGTCAGTCACCATAATCCAAGTAAACCATCTATTAGGCCGCCTCATAAAGGCATGTTAAAGACATGTTTAAGTCATGTTCTGTCACATTATCTAGGAAGTCATTAAGGAATAAATAGAGCATTGAGTTTTACCTCTAGAAATACATTTCAAGTTCTGGTCTTAATAGCATTCTACCTATAACTTAAAAAAGCCTCAGTGATTACAACAGTAAATTCTAATACATCTCTAAATACATTGTGTAAGTTAGGTGTTTAAAGTGAGTAAAATAACTTTCTAAAATTCATATTGGTCCAGGTATGACACAAGAATAGAATTGATACATCTCTATCAATCTATCTATAGAGAATCATTGTGTTCCAAAATAGCACATTAAATGTTTACTATTCAATCAGTCAGTAAGTATTCATTGTGTGTGATATGCCAGGACCCACTGACGTCTGTGCTTAGAGTCCTCGTGGTGGGTAAGACAAACATGATCTGTTCCCTGACCTCTTGGGTGCTGGCTCCATGCATTAGACATTTGCCTAATTTCTTCCCCTTACCTAGGAGAATGACCAGGATGCTGGGATCCAAGAAGCTTCCCTGTTCTAAGACAAGAGATCCGTCTGGTTACCATTGTGTCTAGTGATTACCACCCTCTGGAAGCAAGGCTGAGAGCTGAAGGAGGTTGAATTCTATTAAAGAGCTTCCTCACATACATCCCCCTTCTCCTAAACAATTTTTATTTACATTGTTTTGCAGTTACTTGAATCTCAGAAGAGTGGAAGGCTGTAGTTTAGACCCTAGGTTGCTTTCAATGAGCATACTCCACTAGGTAATATTGTATCTACCTGCAAATAGCGTTC
Source organism: Oreotragus oreotragus (assembly GCA_006410675.1). Taxonomy (NCBI): domain Eukaryota; kingdom Metazoa; phylum Chordata; class Mammalia; order Artiodactyla; family Bovidae; genus Oreotragus; species Oreotragus oreotragus. Next base: position 18,803 of record SJYX01013071.1, on the reverse strand, counting down.
CAGAGAGTCCCAGGTGGAGAGAACAATTACAAGCCCAGGGAGAAACAGTGAGCACATAGCAGAGAGCTCAGGGAACAAGTCAGATGAAGTATATCAAAAGCACAATTAGACTCAGACTCTTAGGTCTGATTTTTTAGGAAACCTAGTAAATTCAGTGTTAAGGATGCTGTCTTATGACTAAGAAAAAGTCTAATGTAGTGTCATGTAATGTGTGGATATTTTAAAACTGATTCTGAAAGAAAGAAACCATTTTCCCAAATGTATTTACAATGACCTTGGTTCTGCTTTGACCACAAATTTTTTTTATAAAAATATAAATCAGAGAACAGTCTGGCTAACAAATAAAACTGTTCTATCATGATTGCATCCCCCACACTGACAAAACCACTTTCTTCCGCTGATGTGTTTGCATTTGAACTATTGGGCTGGTGGGAAAGTACAGACTTCTGTATTTCCTGATTGTGAGAAAGCTGGTGCTGACATTTCTAAAAGGAAATGCGTTGTTAAACTTCTGATCCACTGTCAATTCCTTCTATTGTTGCCTAGGGTTTGGCGTTTATTTTTATGAATCGCCCTGTGAAATTGTAGTCTGAAAATCAGTCTGCCAATTTTAAGGAGACCTCTAAAAGCGTTTAGGTAAAGTATGCAGATTCACAGTTGTTTTAAATCCTGAAAATCGGTAAAATTAAGGACTTCATTTTAAAACCTAGCAATGTAAATGCCATCACACAGTCAATGAGTGTTTAATGCATAGATTTTAAAGGCCCGTGTTGGTTATCATGAATGCTTAAATTAATAATGCAAAGAGGAAAAAAAAAACAAAGCCCTTCCATTTCAAACATGCAAAATGAATCCCACAAGATAATTCTGTCATGATGGAACATTGTTTGTTATTGAATCTGGGTTTCTCTGGTTATGTTAAGGTGGTTACATACACTAAAATTACATCCACCAGAACACTGGTATGCAGTGCAGAATTTGTTAATGTGTTCCAACAAAGAAAAGCAGCTACAATTATCCCCAACCCTGGTCTCTGAGTAGTAGAGACCTTGCTTGCAAGGGGGCAAGCAAGCGAGCTATAATACAGCTGTCTGCTTTAGGAGCGTCCAAACCAGTCAAGGTCATGTGAGAAAAAAGAAATTTAAAATTCTTGACCAGCTGTGATTTTTTAATGCCAATACTAATAATACTCATTCTGAAGTCATGATTATTTAGTATTTGTTAAACCCAAGACTAGTGCTAGGCACCATATGTACATAAACAAAGGAAAGAGTCTGTGCATTGAGCTTACAAATCTAAATTAGGCAAAGGAAGTGAAGGGCAAACAAGGGCATGGGAAACATGCATTTAGGGCTGGTTTGGAAAAGGAGGCTATTTCCTTGCACTGTGGTTTAGTTTTAACTATCAGTGTTGCAGGATGGGGGACCCCTTCAAGGGCCTGAGAGTGGGCTGTTGTCTAACGGTTGGAAATAAATTGCCCAAGGAGACACCTTAGAGTTAGTCGTTCGGTTGTGCCCGACTCTTTGCAACCCCATGGACTGTAGCCCACCAGGCTCCTTGGTCCATGGGATTCTCCAGGCAAGAATACTGGAGTGGGNGGGCCTGAGAGTGGGCTGTTGTCTAACGGTTGGAAATAAATTGCCCAAGGAGACACCTTAGAGTTAGTCGTTCGGTTGTGCCCGACTCTTTGCAACCCCATGGACTGTAGCCCACCAGGCTCCTTGGTCCATGGGATTCTCCAGGCAAGAATACTGGAGTGGGTTGCCATTTTTTTTCCAGGGAATCTTCGCAACCCAGGGATCAAACCCTGGATCTCCCTCATTGCAGGCAGATTCTTTACCACCTGAGCCAAGATACACTGGCTGACAAAGAGACTTTATTGGGAAGGGGTGCAAGGGTGGAGAACCAGCGGATAAGGGAACCCAGGAGGGCTGCTCTGCCACATGGTCCACAGTCTAGAGTTTTGTGGTGATGGGATTAGTTTCCTGGTTGTCTCTGACCAATTATTTGACTCAGTGTGCTTCCTGGTGGCCCGTCCACTGCTCAGACAAGATGGATTCCAGCAAGGGGGATTCTAGGAGGTGGGAGGACACAGGAAGTCTCCTTTTGACCTTTCCCGAATTCTTCCTGGTGGTGGTGGCTTGTTTGTTCCTTACCAAGACCTCCTGTCATAAAATAACTCACACAAATGGTTACTGTTGTGCCTGGCCAGGGTGGGCGGTTCCAGTTAGTGTTTCCCCTAGCGTCAAGGGTGCATTATTTTGCAACACAAAAATTTAAAGGAGGTGGGATACACTGCCTTTATAAGGGGTTAGGAGGAACCTTCAATATGAGGATATATCGAGTTAGAGATTTAAAAGAGGAATGTGCAAGTAAATGGCAAAAACAAACAAACAAACAAGAAAAAAACTCTGAACATTGGCTGGGATCTGAGAGAGGAAGCAGCCAAGATGGTAGAAGAGAGCAGCTCAGAAGAAGAGAAACTTCCAAGCTCTTGAGGGGCACACCACGACGGTCCTGGCCATCCTTCATGTTCTTATATGAACACTGTACTTACCACATAAGTATGACCAGTGATAAGTGCTGGTAAGACATGTAAAACCGAGTTTGGTTTCGCCTCACACTTATCTCACCTACCAGGAATGAGCCTGTGGCATCATAGCTGTCTATAGGAATCCACAGGTGATTAAATCAGGTTAGAGACTGGCGAAAACCCTCAGCACTCCACCCCAACCTGGCTGGGTGCGTCAGAGACAGGATTGTTGACACAGGAGATAACACAGAAGTGATTGGACTAGCAGAACTTTAGTTGCTGCAGAGAAAGAAAATGTCATTTTCCTCCCAATGGAGTCAATAAAATACAGCTTTACAAGGGAAAAAGAATCTAATGTCAGACAGTCTCAAATTTGAAAACCTTTTCTGATAGACAGGAGCTCTGTGACCTTGAGGAAAGAACTTAACCTCTCTGAGTCTTAGTTTCTATCTTTATAAAATAGTTTAAAAATATCTCCCTTGCTAGATTACTATGACAATGACTCAAAACAGGATTTATAAAAGTAAATACTCTATCTCATCTCTCCCTTCTGCTGAAAGTAAATAGCTTTAGTCAAAGAATTGTGATATGGCCCTTCAAATTACAAGAAAGAAAGATTTTAGGTTAAAAATACATTGACCTAGTTGACTTTATATTACAGAATTTTGAACTTAGATGTAGGTCTTTTATTTAGGCTATTTTAGTAAATAAGCTTTAATCACTTATTGCAAGGAGCCCAGAGCCTCAAATGTAAATAATGTTCTATCTGGGGCAGAGGTTCCAACTGGGGACGATCAGCAGCTTCACAAGGCTGAGAATGCTGGCAGAGCTAGGCAGGAATGCCATCTCTATAAAAAGAAAGCCTCCTGAGCTCCACAGGGGCGAATAGGAGCTGCTTGTCAGATGCATCAAAACTCGTGTCTGAGGGATCTCTGCTCTTAGCAAATAAATGAAAAACCACAATTGACTCTGACAAGTATTGAATTCATTACCAGGATTATCTCCCTTTCAAAAAGCAAGGGATAGTTATCATCTATTAGTCTGTATACTGGTTTCCCAGGTGGCTCAGTGGTAAAGAATCTGCCTGCCAATTCAGAAGCAGCAGGAGATACGGGTTCGATCCCTGGGTCACAAAGATCTCCTGTAGGAGGAAATGGCAGCTCACTCCAGTATTTTTGTCTGGGCAATCCCATGGACAGAGGAGCCTGGCGGGAGTTGCAGAGTTGGATATGATTGAGCTCACAAACAGTCTGTGTGTTATTATCCCTTTTTTATTATACCATTTTTAAATGTCACAATTACTGATTCCAAATATTAATATGTATAAATCTGCACCTCACATTCAAAAGACTAAAAAGTATGTATAGTAAGATCAAGTGAACCAGAGATGCAATTTAATTACAGATTAAGATAATATTTACAGTAACGTTTTCGGTTTTTTTCTTTATTTTATTCAAGACTGTGTTGAGTTAATTTCTGCTGTATAGCAAATTGATTCAGTTATATGCATATATACATTCTTTTTCAGATTCTTTTCCTTTATGGTTTATAACAGGATATTGAAAATAGTTCCCTGTGCCCTATAGTAGGACCTTGTTGTTTATCCATTCTATATGTGATAGCTTGCATCTGCTAATCCCAAACTCCTATTTCTACCCTCCCACTCCCCCTTGGCAGCCACAAGTCTGAGTCTGTTTTTGTTTCATAGATAGATTCATCTGTGTCATATTTTAGATTCCATGTGTAAGTGATATTATGTGATATTTGTTTTTCTCTGTCTGACTTACTTCACTTAGTATGTTAATCTCCAGCTGTGATCATGTTGCTGCCAGTAGCATTATTTTATTCTTTTTTATGGCTGAGTAGTATTCCACTGTATAAATGTAACACATCTTCTTCATCCACTCATCTATCAATGGACATTGGGTTGCTTCCGTGTCTTGGCTATTGTAATTAGTGCTGCAATGAACACGGGTACATGTGACTTTTTGAATTATGGTTTTCTCTGCATATTTGCTCAGGAGTGGGATTATAGGATCATATGGTAGTTATATTTTTAGTTTTTTTGAGAAATCTCCATACTGTTTCCATAGTGGCTCCACCAATTTACATTCCCACAGTGATGTGCTTGTGACAGTTGCAACTCCCATGGTTTTAGTAGATTTTCAAATCAAATCAATCTGTGCCTTACCTGGCCCTTCACTGGCCAAAGAACAATACCCCTGGAGCTCTCCACAGTCTCTGCCCAAGGTTAATAGCAGGGTTACAAGCTGTGTAATTGAGCAAACTAATTTGAAACATTTCTGCATGCCCCCCCATTTATCTTTATGGTGATTTAAAAAAACCCCACAACACTTTCAACACACGTTTTCTGCAGCCTAAGATGACTTCCATCAAGAACGATGGCAATCTGTGAACACAAAAATACCATAGACTTTGGGGCTTCCCTGGGATCTCAGTGTAGGAGACATGGGTTCAGTCCCTGGGTCGGGAAGATCCTTGGAGGAGGAAATGGCTACCCACTCCAGCATTCTAAAATCCCATGGACAGAGGAACCTGAAGAGCTGCAGTCCATTGGGTCACACGGAGTTGAACACAACTGAGCACACACGCACAAGTACCTGCAGCACAGGCACTGTGTCCCAGGCCCACTGGCTTTCTCCGGACAATACGACCACAAGAGATTTCAGAGGAGCACCTGTTCAGCTCTCTGTGTGCTTAAAGCAGTTGCAGTCGATGCTACTGTCAGTCGCAAAGTTAGCTGTGGGTCTCTTTCCTGGGGCCTGTCAATACTAGAGTATACTCCTTTTTCTGGCTAAGACATTCCTTTGACCTTTCTTTTAAACACAGTGAAATGGGAATCGGAAAAAAATAAAGACTTTCTGAAAGAGTTTAGATTCTGTCATCTCCCTCCCACCCCTGCTGCCACCTCACATCAAACAAAGCGCAAAGCAATGTCCAGACCATACAGCTGTCACTACACAATTTTTGTCCTGCCCTGAAGTGGGATTCTTTTGAAGAACTCTGGGTCCAAGTTTGGGCCAACTCATGCAAAGCCTTAAATAGGCTAAACCAGGGAAGTAACCCCTGTGAACAAAGCTAGGCAACCACTGGTGGTGAGGAGGCAGAGAAATCAGGATATGAGTTCCAAGCACTTTCCTCGTTTTCCTTCAGAAAGAAATTGTGAGTCTGTGGTGCTATCCAGACACAACTCTCACACTTCATTTGGGAAATGTTGGAAACACATGTCAAAAATCACAAGCAGGCATGGCTTCTAATCAAAGAGCTTTTAGCAGGAAATTTCAGATGTTATATATTCTTTCTTAACACGCAGTTCACCTTCGGAAAGAGGTCACCAAGTCCTGGGCATATATTATGCAAGAAAAATTATCACAGGCAATGAATATCATCCTTTCTTGTGAAGATCAATAGTCACTACCTAGCAATGCCAGGACTCTCAAAAACTGTTAAGGTTTTTCTAAGGCATCCCCCAAATGGGGTTCTGGCAATTCAGTTACATAACTAATAAAAGTTACTGATAGGTATTGAGGATTCACTGTGACAATCACTGTTCTGTGTCCTCAGGCCTTAGGTGCACTGCCCTAATCAATCTTCCAGTGACCCTGTGAGGTGGGCACTGTTATCAAACACACTTTACACTTAGCAGGACCTGGGACTTAAAGTCCCAGAGCCAGGAGCTAAACACATGCTCTCCGGTGCCAAAACCCGTGCGCTCAGTCATCACTGTGGTGTTCTCAGCTCTTCTTTGACTTATTTCCTAAACTTAAAATAAGCACCAGAATTAACCATTTGATAGTGATCGTGGTGACTTTTAATCCTCAATCTTATTTTCTTCTGCCCCTGAGAAATATGACAGTCACAACAAATGTGATTATATTAAACCTGAATTCCAGCCCAGACAGTACACCAGACCCCCAGGCTTGCCCACAGGACATCTCCACAGAGAAGTACGCAGGCTCCTCAAGATGGACACAGCTAAGAGAAACGGATGAATTACTTGCAGAGCTATATGCAGAAAACTGCAAGAGCTCTACCACAAGGGATCAAAGGCTTTTTCTGCATCTATTGAGATTATCATATGGTTTTTATCTTTCAGTTTGTTAAGATGGTGTGTCACGTTGGTTGATTTGTATATACTGAAGAATCCTTGTACCCCTGGAATACAAAACCCAACTTGATCATGAAAACAACAAAATTCTGTAAAGCAATTAACCTTCAATTAAAAAAAAACAAAAACAAAAAAATTAAAAATGTCTAAGGAAAATGGGGAAAAATACCATGTTCATAAATTGTAAGACAATATTAAGATGTTCATGTTTCCCCATTTAGACAAAATTAACACGTTCAAATTTGAACTCAAAATCTTTATTTCAAAATCTCTCTCCAAATACACTTGTATTTTGGAGAATGACATTACCATCCATCCAGTTGCTTAGGCAAAACCATGAACCATCTTTGACTCAATTTCAGCCTCCAAGTTCTGTCCTTAAAATTACATCGAATCAGAGAGTTCCCTGGTGAGCCAGTGGTTAGGACTGTGCTTTCACTGCTGAGGGCTTGGGTTCATTCTCTGGTCAGGGCACTAAGATCCCACAAGAGGCATGGTATGGCAAAAAAGAAATGCTGAATCATTTATTCAATTATGTTGAATTGCAATCCAGTCCTCCCTACACCTCTACTTCCCCCTGAATCTTATCTCTTAATCTCTAGTTCCTTCTCCCACCCCACCGCCC
>SJYX01013069.1:0-10398 GCA_006410675.1 Oreotragus oreotragus | reverse complement strand
GCGACTGAACTGAACTGAGAGTAAAAACATCCCTAGTTTATTTAAATAGTATCTTACAAGTATTTTCCAGAACCATATTGAACGTCTGCTGTAGAAAACATATGTAATAAGTTATTAGCAAGACAAAAAGTGTAATTTTCCAAGCCAATTAAGTCAGGAGGTTCAGGAGTAAGCAAATTGGTGTTTTGCCTTTCCCCACCCCCCCAAAGTAGAGTTTAGCTTTATTGCTTTGTCAAGCAAAGGGGCCACGGGGAGGAGTTTTATAGCAATGGCTCAAAATGGGTGTGGTCAGCTCGTGGACACTTATTTGCTTGGCTGGAGCTGAGGTTAGCGGGGGCCAGCATCATTAACCTTCTGGCTCCAACTGCTCTGGGTTCTACATGCTGGTTGGGCAGCAGGCTGAGTGTCTCCCATCTGGTGGGGGCTTCGGTAGCTGGAGCCTGGACTTACTGAGGCTCAGGTTCTTTGTGTCTCAGCACAGAAGGAATTCAGCAAAGTGACAAGCAAGGAAGGAATAGACTTACCAATATAGGATACTTGTGAGGCACACTAGTTGGCAGGTGAGAGGGGTCTGCCTCAGTGAAGTTTTATTAAGTCTAATCCTATTAAAAATTTTTTTTGGCTTATGGGCTCTTAGTTTCTTAACCATGGATTGAACCTGTCAGCTTGGCAGTGCGAGTACTGAGTCCTAACAGCTGGACTGCCAGGGAAATCTCCCCTGATTTCATTTTTGATGTTTGACTATTGACACTTTCTAATGTTCAGGAAGAACTTTTTCTTTTTCAGTCTATCGGAACAAACTAATTAAAGGAAAAAAAAAGCCTGAGTGCTCCTTTGAGACAAACTGGAAGTTCAAACTGTAAGCTTGCCCTCCATGAAGGCTCATCCCAGTAATTAAATTTTCCTCTCATCTTAACTGCTCTCCCTACAATTCCCAAGATTAAGACTCATGTCTCATTAAACACAGAGGCAGGGACTTCCCTGGCAGTCCAGAGGTTAAGACTGTGCTTCCACTGTAGTGGGCACAGGTTTGATCCCTGGTTAACTAAGATCACATGTGCCACATGGTACAGCAAAAACAACAACAACAACACACAGATGTAAACAACACCTATTCCCATGCAATGGAGAAAGTAACCAACGTTTTCTGGGCACTGTTCCTATCACATAATCCGTCCCTAGTAACCTGTCCCTCTTCTCTCATGAACAGTCCAATCCCTTAATGTCCTTACTGCTCCGCTCATGGTCACCTAGCAGAGGATTATGTTCTGTAACTCACTGTGATCTATCCATGGATTCTGAACATAACAAGCATGATGCGCAACAGCAATTTTACACTATTCTCTGCCCCTCCCTGACACTAATTAATACACTATTGGATTTGATTAATTCAGGGTCCTTGTTTTACCAGGGAACGTGGATGTGAATCAACCAAATCTAATGAAGTCAGCTCCTTCATTGACTCCTTACTGACTCCTTCCCAGAGACCATCATCAAAGACCTGTAATGAAGATTAAGGTCAAAAGACTTCAAACTTCAGGTTGAATGGCATAAATTGTAATGTAGCCTCTTCAAGAAGACACAATTAATAGAATATTTACAGAGTGAAGACAATTGCCAATTTATACATGTTTTCATGTCATATACAAATGATTCCATAAGTTTTAACTTATTGTGACTTGTAATGATTCTGAAGAACATAATGATCTCCCATTAATCTTAAGAGAACTGCAGATTTACTTATTCCTTTTATGGACTGGCTGCCACACAGGCTAATTTAAGAATTATGCAAAAACCTTACCTACTTCGTTACATTTGTAAGGATCATCCCCAACACAAGGCGTTTTGTGATGAAACCTCAGAAAGCATTGTTTCATCAAATCCTTTCCACATTTAGTAAATCTCTTTAGTTTCTGACCTGTAGGAATTGAACCATTACACCAAAGTTGGAGATACCTGATGAAAACTTTTATAACATTATATTTGAAACACTGTTCTCCAGATTAAATCTATTTCAGTGATTTTATCTTCAGGTACAAGCCTTAGCACACGTACTAGTTTGTGTGGTTTCTTTCAAAGGTGTGTTATGAGAAGTCTGGTGAATTGTGCAGCCTGGATAAAACCTCTGCTCGTAACTCAGTAGAGTTTCTCTTAAATGGACTCTCCCCTGTTGCCTCATACTTGAACTCATGGTAAAGATTTTGCCGCACTTGTTACATTTGTAAGGGATAATTCCAGTAACTCATCTTATGATCTTTGGGTAAAATCCTTGCCACACATATTATATTTGTGTGGTTTCTCCTCAGGATAAATATTCCAATATTGAGTGATGAGTGAGCATTAATTTGGAACCTGGCCCCATTCATTACATATGTAATGTTCTGTCCAGCACAGATTATTTGATGACTGGTAGAATGTGAGTCCTGAGTAAAGGTTTTGCCCATTCCTAGCATTTGTGAGGTAATAATCTCCAGAAAGAAATCTTTGCTGAATGAATTCTTTGTCTAAAGGGCTGGTCAGACTAAACATACTTACCTGATTTCTCTCCAAAATATTTTCAATGAAGCCTAAGATGGCAACACTTGCTAAAAACACTTTCTTAAAGTTTGTCATCAATGTGGGTTATCTGACGGTAAGGCAGGCTTCACAACACACTGACAAATTTATCAGTCATTATATCTGTCAGGTTTCTCTCCAACACGACACATTGGTTTACCTTAAGGTTTGAATTTTGACTCAAAATTCATTGAGCCTCTAGCTCAATACATGCCTAGAGCTTCTGTCCAGTTCGAGTAGGTGAAATCACCCCTGAATATTCATTGGAAGGACTGATGTTGAAGCTGAACCTCCAGTACTCTGGCTACCTGATGCGAAGAGCTGACTGATTAGAAAAGCCGTGATGCTCGGAAAGACTGAAGGCAAAAGCAGAAGAGGGAAACAGAGGGTGAGATAGTTAGACAGCATCCCTGACTCAATGGACATGAGTTTATACAAACCCCAGAAGACAGTGAAGGACAAGGAAGCCTGGTGTGCTGCAGCCCATGGATTTGCAAGGAGTCAGACATGACTTAGCAACTGAACAACAACAAATGTAGTGACAGCTGAGATTAAGTAAAGGCTCTTCAACAGTCTTTACTTTTGTAAGGTTTCCCTTTCGTATGAACACTCTGATGCTTTGCCAGGTACGCCTTTCGACTAAAGCAGCTGCCACACTCATTACATTTGTAAGGTTTAACTCCAGTATGAATTCTCTGATGAATTGCAAGATTTGAATTCCGATTGAAGACCTTGCCACACTCGTTACATTTGTAAGGTTTCTCTCCAGTATGAGTTCTCCGGTGAATTTCAAGGTATGAATTATAACTGAAGAGTCTACCACATATATCACATTTACATAATTTCTGTCCTGTATGGATTATCTGATGTCTCTTGAGGTTTGAGCTGTGATTAAAGATTTTACCACAGTCTTTACATTCGTAAGGTTTTTCCCCAGTATGAATTCTCCGATGAACTGCAAGGTAAGAATTCTGACCGAAGACTTTTCCACAGACATCACATTTATATGGTTTATCTCCTGAATGGATGATTTGATGTTGTATAAGGTGTGAGCCAAAATAAAAAGTTTTGCCACACTCATTACATTTGTAATGTTTCTCTCCAGTATGAATGATCTGATGACTGATGAGGGTTGATCTAATACTGAACATCTTACCACACTCGTTACATTTATAAGGTTTCTCTCCAGTATGAATTCTCTGATGACTTGCAAGGTTTCCTTTTTGACTGAAAGCTTTGCCACATTCATTACATTTGTAAGGTTTCTCTCCAGTATGAATTCTGCGATGCTTTGCAAGGTATGAATTCTGACTAAACACCTTGCCACATTCATTACATTTGTATGGTTTCTCTCCAGTATGGATTCTCTGATGAACTGTAAGGTATGAACTTTGAGTAAACACTTTTTCACATATATCACATTTATATAAGTTCTCTTTCGTATGGATTATCTGATGTCCAGTGAGGTGCAATCCATAGTTAAGGGTTTTGCCACACTCATTATATTTGTAAGATTTCTCTGAAGTATGAATTATTCTATGAATAGCAAGGTCTGAATGTTGACTGAAGACTTTGCGACATACATCACAATTAAATATTTTCTCTTTTGTATGGATCAACCGATGTTGAGTGAGGTTTAAGCGCTGATGAAAGGTTTGACCACTCTGATTACAATTGTAAGGGCTGTCCTTGCGTGCCCTCTGGTCTTGCGTCAGTACTGAAGGATGCATAAAATCATTCATACATGGATTACCAAGGTTGGACTGGATAGTAGAAGAAATTCCTTGAAGTGGTAAAAATGAGGCATGAATGTTGATACTCCTGTGACCTTCCTTAAATTCATCAATTTTCTCTTCACTTTTATAAAGCTGCAGTTCATTCCCAAAGCTTAATGGAAGTCTGTTTTCAATAGGCTGAATTCCTGTAACGCTTCTACCATGTCGCCCTCTCTTACAGAGATTTTTGCCATGGGATACAGGCTTTCCTTGGAAATTTCTTTTCTCATCTCTTGGCTGAAACTCAAAGTCAGATATATTTTCCTGGATTTTCCTGAAGTAAAAATCTTCAATTTTATTCCTTTTGTGTCTTCCCACTATAACTATTTGGAATCCTTCTCCTCCATAAATGTTTGCATTTAGTTGTAATTTCTTCATCACATGCATATGAGAGATATCTACAAGATACAAAGAACCGTAAGTAATCCTATTCATTATAATTCATAACTAAATACTTCATGTTAAATACATGATATTACACCAAACTAGTACTGACATAAAAAGGGGTTATGAAAATTCCCAGTCATGATATCAAAACCTTTGCAAACACAAATAGAGATGTGTATAAGAGACAGGGATAGTAGAAGAAATTCCTTGAAGTGGTAAAAATGAGGCATGAATGTTGATACTCCTGTGACCTTCCTTAAATTCATCAATTTTCTCTTCACTTATATAAAGCTGCAGTTCATTCCCAAAGCTTAATGGAAGTCTGTTTTCAATAGGCTGAATTCCTGTAACGCTTCTACCATGTCGCCCTCTCTTACAGAGATTTTTGCCATGGGATACAGGCTTTCCTTGGAAATTTCTTTTCTCATCTCTTGGCTGAAACTCAAAGTCAGATATATTTTCCTGGATTTTCCTGAAGTAAAAATCTTCAATTTTATTCCTTTTGTGTCTTCCCACTATAACTATTTGGAATCCTTCTCCTCCATAAATGTTTGCATTTAGTTGTAATTTCTTCATCACATGCATATGAGAGATATCTACAAGATACAAAGAACCGTAAGTAATCCTATTCATTATAATTCATAACTAAATACTTCATGTTAAATACATGATATTACACCAAACTAGTACTGACATAAAAAGGGGTTATGAAAATTCCCAGTCATGATATCAAAACCTTTGCAAACACAAAATGAATGATTCTTTAGTAAAGTGCTCTGAGGTAATTCCACTTAATTTTAGGGCTGCCAATTTTCAAACAACCTACGTAAAAATACTCATTGTAAAAACTTCTGTTGACTGTCAAAAGTGTATATTTCAACCATGACACCAAAGCGCATACCAATTAGCAGTAAACATACTTACTGGTGCCTCATAACTGAGGAGAAAAGAATATTATTATACTATACATATATTATACATACTTGTTAAATATAAATGAATGCTAAAAAATCTGACAAAATATATTACAACAATAAATAATCCAAAACGAACTTATTTAATGAATAATTGCAATGAGTGGCAGTTCAAATTCGGAAACAAATATAACAGAGAAAAAATAGCAAACGTGATAAAAGTTTTTTAAAAAACAAAATGTTCTTTGAAATACCTCCTGTAAAACTAAGTACCCAAGAAGCAGCATAAAAATTCTAAAAGACTACCTTCTATAAATAAAATTTAAATATTAATAAATGAAATATTCTCCATTTACATTAACTGCTATTACAGACAGCAACTCCCTACCTGTGCAGTGCCCTAAAATATCCAGGTCATTGCCTCCAAAATACATATTGCAAATTTATTTATTTAACTATGGTCATAGACAATACGGTTGAGAACAAATTGCAAGAATAAGGAATATAATATATAATAAACAAAATGGATATAATAAACATACCTGAATATTATCTTTTTATACAAAAGCCACTTTTGATTTTTTAGTATAAAAATGCACTATTTCTGGAGTAGGAAACGGCAACCCACTCCAGTATTCTTGCCTGGAAAATTTGATGAGCAGAGGAGACTGGTGGGCTACAGTCCAAGGGGTCACAAAAGAGTTGGACATGATTTAATGACTGAGCCTGCACAGACACAATGTATAATATATAATGTTTACTGTTGTAAAAATTTACTGCTGTAAAAATTTTAAAGCAAATAAAGATCTTTTTCAAAAGAAAAAAAAGCACTATTTCTGAGAATTCCCTGGCAGTTCAGTGGTTAAAACTCAGCACTTTCACTGCCCTGGGTCCAGGTTCCATTCCTGGTTGGGAAACTAAGATCCCATAGGCAGCATGGTGTGCCAAAAAAAAGGGACATTTCATGCCATCTAACATTACCAATTTCTTCTGAAAGTCTTAAGGAAAATAATCACAATTTTTCAAGTAAGGAAAGTGGAATCACAGATTTATGTACATGACCCCAATTGACACAGAACATAAAGTGAGAACCACAGTATGAATTTTGATCTACAGTCTGAGACAACATATACTTAAACATGACTGCCCACCCAAGCAGTCTAGATTACAAAATACTACGACAAATATCAGGAGTTAAGAAAGAAAATGTCAAGGAAAACCAAGAAGTGAGCTGTGTAAGTACTGAGGGGATTCAGCCACCCCTTTTGAAACTGGTTTCAGAAAGGGAAAGATATATGCACTATGGACTGAAAACACAGCTGAAAAATACCTGAAAAGTCAAATTAATGCAGACATCCCAAGTTCAATGGATTAGAGTAAATATGATCAGGGTATAAATACTATACCCTGAAGTGATCAACAGAGTCAACCCAATCCCCAATAAAATCCCAACAGTTGTGTCTTGAAGAAACAGATACATCTTAAGAGTCAAATGCAATCTCAAAAGACACTCAATAGCAAAACCAAGACTGAAAAGAAGAAAGTTGGAAGTTTCACAATTATTTCAAAATTCTTAGAAACCTAAACTAATCCAAGCAGTGTGGTATGAGCATAAAGAGAGAGAGACCAGTAGTATATAACACAGAGACATGAGAAATAAACTCTAGTGTATGTGGTCCAATGACGTTCCACAGGGGGTGAGGACCGCTCAATGGGGACCAGACAGTCTATTAAACAAAAAACAAATTACAGTTCAGATTAAAAGTATCACTCCACTTTATAAGTTCTCTGATTTAGATGTTTCAAAATTAGCTGTTGATGTACAAAGAACAATAGCACACAGGTGAACAAAAGACGGCATTAACAACAGTTTACACAATAGCCTCAAAATATAAGGATGTGAACTTGAACAATGTTATCTGGAAAGAAAATTCCTATACCATTTACTGAGAATGAAAGGGGATGGTCACAGCACATGTGAATATCAGTGTCACAATGCCACTGAGACAGGCTTTTGTGACATTGCTCAAAACCAGAAAAACACCCAGAAAGATTTCAGTCAGGTTCTGGTGATATTTCCTATTTTGTATCATAGACTATGCAGACCACTTTACTATAGGGTGGTGAACTTCTATATAGCATGAAAATATTACAATGCATGAGAGATAGTATTCTCCATCAAATTTATCTGTTACCCAGTAACAGAGAGTCCACCAGAAAGTATTGATTAACTGAAGGTGAATTATCACAGCAGAATCTGAATATAATTTCAGAGCATAGGACTATGTATTTCACAAACAAATTTCAGAGGCAAAATCACACACAAAGTTACAAGAGTATGATATGAGGAAGAGAATACATTCCCAGACTAGACAGAACACTACAGGAGTGAAAAATACATGAGACATGTGTGTCATATACATCACAAGATCTTCAGACAGAACAATGTGCTCCTGCCACCGACACCAAACTAAGAGCCCAAAAGACACACAAACGCTCATTAGGACTGGGGATCAAAGAGAGCATGACTTTGTCTACTGTCTTTAGTTTTCCTGCAAAATAATTACAGGAAACACAATGCATCACCCTGTTACACAAGCCTGAAGAGTGTGGCCAAGGCAGAAGAGAAGGAATAGAAGAGGGATACAAACAGGCAGACAGGACGAGAGCCAGCTGCATGCAGATTCTGTGGTGCCAAATGCAATCAGAGAGCAGCCAGAGCTTTCCCCCTTCTGATGAAGTCTTCTAAACATCAAATGGAGATGGAATGAGCAAGGGTTCAGGGACTGTTGTCTGCAGGTATCAGCTCTTATCTCTGTTGACTGGGAACTGGACTCCCAGTGGAGTGAAGTTGGGAAGGAGAGATGAGGGACTAAGGTGTCCCTTTAAAAGTCCACCTCACGTTCCTCTAAGGCAAGCAACAGTTCACAGGAGTCAGGTGGCAGAGCACTACACATCACGATAGAAGCTCTGCCTTTGTCCCTGGAGGGGATGTGGCACCACTAGAGGTAAAAGAATACATTTTACATGAGGAAAGACAAGAAGGATAGGTTACAGAGAAGAAAAATTTCCTCTGAGAGCTCACATAGTAAGTAAACATTTGTACTTCCTATAGAAATCTCTGACAAGGGGAAAGTCTGTAAACACTCTTAATAGTGAGGCTCCCCTGGACCCTTCTGAGATTTGAACTGTGTTCACCCTTTGATACACTGCCAAAGGCATTCACCTCACTCTCCATTGACCAGGGCTCTTTGTCTTGTTACAAAGTGGGTAAAATATTCAGGTAAGAAACAGAAATACCTCCACATAAAAGGAAAGACACATGATTTGCTGTGGCTTTGCAAGAATCCTAGTCCCTTGTTCAACTGAGGATTGATGGGAATACAGAGACGAATAGGAAAATATTTTCAAAATTCACCTGCTGTTTACCTCCTTCTGAATACAGAGGTAACAGTATAATGTGAAGAAACATAGCTCTTTTCCTAAAACTCCTGAACTCCTACATGGGTAGGAAACAGGAAAATGGGTATGTTAAAAGTTTTCCATTGAGTTTTACAACTACAAAAGCTCTGGAACAACTTCTAATGTATCATGAAGTGGGCAGATCGTCAGAGGAAAAGGTAGATTTAAACTCCTGAGGCTGTGCCCTAAAGCTCTTCATGTCTGAATCAACAGGGATTTCAGATCAATCAAGTAAAACCAGGGCTCCCAAGAGGCACACAGTGGGAAATGCAGAGATACCCCAGGGCAGATCCCAACTTCAAAGGGAAGTGATTCTCACCCAAGGAGACTAGGTTCCTGAGGGTCTCCACCATCACGTCCCTGTACAAGGCCCTCTGAGCAGGGTCCAGGCATTCCCACTCCTCCTGAGTGAACTCTATGGCCACATCCTTGAAGGTCAACTGTGCCTGAAACGAAAACACATTTCACCAAGGGACCATGAGGAGAGTTCTTATTTTCACACAAAAGGAGAAGAGAATGGAAAGAATCAAGTTGAAGTATGTTTTCCGACAGATCCTAGTAAAGCTATTTGGAGGAAATTATGAGTCTCTTAATTTTAATTCCTTTTGCTTTTACACAGAGATTATGATAACCTGTAATCAACATGGATTTTTCATTTTTGTGGACAATATATAAAATACATGTAAGTAAGATTCAACAATATGTTGTTCCTCCAGAAGTGTTAGACTATGTTTTACACACTGACTGCTATTTCAATATCTAGATGAGCTACACTATGAGTGGTGGCATCAGAAATGACAAAGTCAACAGTGCCATAAAAAAAAGGTCAAAATCTTAAATTATGATCATAAGAACAACAGCAATGACTAAAAGTGTTCAAATCCTTTAAAGATGCTATCCAATATTCTAAATGCTTTATGGCTATGAAATTTTTTAATCAACATCATAGCTCAGTAGAGAAAGACACATGCTGTTCTACAGAGACAAGTATCAGAGACATTTGGAGAAACTCAACTTAGTTTAAGAAGCTAAGAAATGATACAGCAAGAACCTCAATTAAAGAGAATGCAGTCTTAAACTGAAGATAAAGAAGCAAAAACTGAAGAAGAGCATTAAGGCTAAAAAAAAAACAGCATTAGAAGCACGCTGACAGAGGGTTCCCTGAGACTACTCGAAATAAGTTCAAAGTGACGAACGCAGAAGGCAATAAAAGATCATTACAGATATGGGCACACAAACACACACACATAACATGTTAGTAATCTTACTACTATCTGAACCATGAACGGAGGGTATAGAAAAAA
>SJYX01013068.1:795400-822740 GCA_006410675.1 Oreotragus oreotragus | reverse complement strand
CGCTTGGGTGCTGTTAACCACTCCTTCCTTCTGAAAATACACATTCTGGGTTTTCCTGTCACTTCTCCTTTCTGTGTTAGCTTCTCCAGGGTCTTCTCTAACTTTACAGTCAAAGTGACTTCTGTGTGATAAATTGTGTTCCACCGAAATTCATGTATCACAATTCTAACTCCTGGGGGCTCAGGGTGCAGCTGTGTTTGGAGATAGGGTCTTTTAAAAGGTAAAGTTAAAATGAGGTCATGTGGGTGTGCCCTAATCAATCTGACTGTTGTCCTTGTAAGAAGAGGCGATTAGGGGACTTATCTGGTGGTTAAGAACCCGCCTTCCAATGCAGGAAATGTGGGTTCCATCCCTGATTGGGGAGCACGCCGCAGGGCAATGAAGTTGACATGTCACCTCTAAAGAAGCCTACTGAACTACTGAGCCCAGGTGTCGCAACTAGAGAAGCGCTTGCACAGTAACAAGACCCAGAAAGGCCAACAAAGAGGAGGCGATTCGGACGTAGGCACAGGTGGAAGACCAGGCAAAGGTACAGGGAGAAGGCGGCTGTCCACAAGCCAAGGAGAAGCCTCAGAAGTCAGCCGAGCTGACATCTTGTTCTTGGACTTCTAGTTTCCAAAACTGTGAGAAAGTTTTCTGTTATTTAAGCTGCCCAGTCTGAGGTGTTCTGATAATGGCACCTTAGCAGACTAATGCAGTGACCTTCCAGTGAATCTGACTGTGTCACATCCCAGTTTAAAACTCGAAGCATTCTCTACTAAGCTCCAGATCAATAGCAGTGTTCTTGCGATAGCTCACTTGGCCTTCCTGACTTGAGCCCTGGTTTTCCACTCGTCACCACATGCCATTCATCTTCGTGGTCCAGCCGTTCTGCACTGCTTTCCTCGGTACTCAAGGCTCCTTCCGTCCGACACACTCCTGCTCCTCTCCTTTCCCCGACAGCTTCTCTTGGCTAACTTTGGGGATCCTTCCGAAGTCAGCTTGGACACTGCTTTCTCCTTAGCCTTGCTCTGGTCACCTAGCCCTAGCCCCTGCATTTACTTCCATCCAGCACCATCAAACTGCCAGAATTACCTGGTTGCTTGTTTGTTTCTCCTTGTGGCATGTTCCTCCCCCAGTCCATCCTGCTGTAAACTCCTTGATGGCAGGGAGAACATTCCCTTCACTTGTGCCACCAGAGACTGGCAGAGTACCTGGCATACGTATAGTAGGGTCTTAAGGTTTGTTGAATGAATGAGAACCTAATGCTTAGCAGAAGAGAAAAACATTTTCCTATTTCTGATTGTTAGCTTAAAAACATTGGATAAGAATATTAAAGTTACTAATTCTGTAGATCTAACTTTGAAAATCGTCCAGTCTTCTGTACTCAAGTTCTTGGGGTACAAATATGCCACTTTGTGTACTTCTGTTGGTAAATTTCTCAGCCTCAGAACTCTTTGTTCTGGGAAATACCCACAGCTGTGAGAAAAATTCAAAACAGACAGCATATCAGTGTGAAGTGGTATTTTATTGTATCTTATTCTGTCCATCCCCACCCTCCTTACCTCCCTCTCTCCTTTCTTCTCTTTCTTCCTTTCTTTCTCCCTTTCTCCCTCTCTATTTTTGGCCTATGTCGAACCCAGTAAACAGAAAATTTCAAAATGTGTTATTTTGGAGATGATCAACTACTCTTCTGAAACTATGTAAAAGGAAGGGGCACATAAGGAAAATGAGTACCAAAAGTTTGGTCTTCATATGGTAAATTTAACTGATATTTTTAGTACTGGAGGAGTCATCAACCACAATTGCTCGCTTAGAAATTTTTTTTCTGCTGGTGAAAGAGAGTGGGTGGATTTTCACATAACAAAACTCTGAAAGAGTTTCTGTGTGGACCCAGTTCTACAAAAGTACTTGAAACCTAGGATATGTAACTCTTTCAAAACCTTGGCATTAAGAGTTTGGCAGGGCACACCATTCAAAGGGAAAGAAGGCTCTGCATTAGAAATAGCTGCATGGCCCTGAAGAAAGAGCTGTGGTGCTGGCAATGAGCCAGAATGAGAAAAAATTTCATTTGTTAATGATTAACATAATGTTTATTGTTGAAGCTGGTTTTCTGTTACAGCAGAGATGTAGCTCAGAGTTTCTGAATACATACACGCATGCACACACACACGCACCCGCACACACACACACACACACATATATATAGGCCTTTAGGCACGGTCAACATTTAAATTTTTTGAAGCAACCCACACGCTGAGGATATTCATAAGCACTGAACTGCAGAGAGTGAAAATTGAAACTTAGCAAAAATATACAGACCACTAGTATATTTAAAATTTTAAGTATAAAGAATGGAACCTCCCCCCCTGCAAATAAATAACTTGTAGTATTACAAGTTACTCTATAGTTTTTGAAATAATAATAAAGAAAATCGGGGAAGATCAAACTGTTATTTAGTCTGAAATTAAAAACAAAACCCCAAATACCAGCTTATAAAAGCTCTTACAAAATACCCTTCTTTGTATTTAAAAATATTTGCTTTGCTGATCTTTCTTTTTTATTTTGTTGACCACGCTTGACTTATGGTACCTGTAAAAATTGACATGCTTTGGTGTCTGTGAATTACCAGAGCAAAATATTATCAGAGCCTGATGCTGAAGCACTCTGTAGTTACTGTTATCAAATGCTGAATCTCATTTTAGGGATGATAAAAGGCCCCTAGTATTAAAACACTAGCTTTATAGATGATAGATGAAAAATGTATTTTGTGATAGAACATGACTTGCTTACTATGGAAATATCTCCAGCTGCCTAGAAACGTTGCCTGGCAACCCTGGAAACACAGAAAACCCAATATCCTCTTCAAGTTGCTTGTGGGTAAAGGGATTATTAAAAATATCAGTTTTAAAAAAAGGACCACAAAGTTTTTTTCTCAGGCACCATAACAACTAAGACTTTCTGGTTTGATAGTGTCTCTATGCCCCTTTCCCACAGTTTCAAGTGGTCTGCTTGTGCTTTCCCATAAATGCTCGAGTTTCTAAGTCTCAATAGTACAGAAAAGAGAGTGCTTTGCAAAGGTCATACCCTTGCCGTTAGAGGATTGGGCCCCTCCCGCCCCTGCCGGGTCTGGGCAGCTCTTGGCCTTGGTGAGCAGCAGCCAGCCAGCAGTGCCTGCCAGCTCTGATTGCTGCCTGCTGGCCCAGCTGTCAGCGTCCTTCAGACCCAACAGTTTCTGGGAGGATTGCAACTGATTTGTAGTTGGCTGCCACCCTGGCCTGTCTGCTGATGGCCAAGGCTGTGGGCAGCTTGTTCCTGGAAGAGCACCCTCACCTCCTGCCCTCTGGTCTGATTCCTTTGTTTCTGTCTGCACGTTCCACTCAAGTGAAGGCACAAAGCTCTGAAAGGCTCTTGCCTCTCTGGCAGGCAGATGTGTGCTCTGTTGTTAGCAGAGTAAAAGGGCCACGTGGGCTGTGGCTTTATTCAGAGTCCCTGTTTTGTTCACAGGATTAGAAAATTGTCTAGTTGGACAAATATATTGATGAACTTTTTTGCATCACAGAAGATAAATCTTCCTAAATTAATCTGAACAAATGAGTTGTTTCCACACTGAAACTGAATGTAGCTTTGAGTGTGAATATATTCTCCTGATCACCTTTCAAAAGCCCATTTACACTTGGATTGGAACTACTCTTAACAATTATACTAGGGCTGGCAATAATAAAGATAGCACTTTAATATCTCTATTACTCCAGTGTTAGTCACTCAGTGGTGTCCGACTCTTGGTGACACTCTGTAGATGTCTGGGACACCTGTGTTCACATAAGATCTGCATAACTGCCTTTGAGAGGGGCAGTGTTATCTCTGTTTTATAGCAGTAAAAGGGTTGCTAAAAGAGGTAAGATGACTTGTTCAAAGGTCGTTAGCTCGTAAGTGGAAGGAGGGCTCTTGGCCCTGAGCTTTCTGGCTTCTAGTCCAGTGTGATTGTTAACACTAACTGGTGAGTAGGATGAATGGACAGGAGGTCCATCTAAAGGAGAAAGTGCAGACGTGAGTGATCTAAAGACCCCTGGACTGGAATCTCCTGCATGATTTGGGGGAAATCCCAAGTTCTGTGGACCTGGACTTTTCCTTCCACTATATTGAGTTAAATTATCTCTGAATCTTAAAATTCTTAATAAAGAATGAGTAGCATAAAGTAAGCCACAGACTGATAACCATGGCTCTGAAAAGCTTCAGAAGTAGTGATGGCACGTTGATAGTTCATTAAGGAAGCAATTCCTGTTTTCAGAATCAGTTTTCATTTAATTTCTTTTCTCCTGAAGAAGTAATTTTACTTTTTTATCAAAAGCCTGGAGAAATGAAACTTATCAGCCCTAATTTCCTGCTCCTTTAATGTTAATGGAGTGCTTACTTTTGTCTTACCTTCTGCTAAGCATATCCTGTGTCACTGAGTTAATCATTTCAGCAGCCCTACAAAGGGGCTGATGTAATATGTCCATTTCATAAAAGTTGCAGTTATGATAGTTGTGTATCTGAATTTTCCCAGAGTTATACAGCAAAGAAGTTTCAGAACCACGATGAGGCCTGGCAGACTGACCACCATCTAGGGCTTTTGCTCACAGTGCTTCTCTCTCTTCAGGGCTTGACTGTGAGGGGACACTGTGTGGCTGACTCTTTAACAAGGAGGCCTTCACTTTAAGAGTTCATTTGAACTTGATTTATGTACAGTCAGGATGGATTCTGTATGAATTTATATGGATTTCACTATATATCGTTAAGACCTGGGCCATATTATATTCCCTCCTTTCATTTTCAATATTTCTCCTAAGGTGGGCCTCCTCCTCCACCCCTGCCCCCCACCCCAGATCTGTATGTATATACCATTGATGTGCAAGAGCTTGACATGACCTCATACATAAATGATGCAATTACAGTTTATTCCTCTCCCAGTCACCTGAACTAGAAACCTTCTATGAGCCTGCTCATAGTTGGGCTCACTCAAAGGTAGACTCATTATAGTTTCAAGAAATCCTCAGGCCAGATACTTCTTACTAAATCATATAGCCCAGAGCGTCTAACAGTGTGGCCAATGGACACGTATCACAGTCATCTGAGGATTGTTTTATCATTCAGAGTTCTTGAGGACTACACCTCAGCCCACTGAGTCATAACCTGGGAAAGTGTAATCCTGGGCTCTGCATTCTTAACAAATTGCCCAGAGGACTGCTGAGCACTCTGAAACTTGGGAATCCCTGAGGGGGCATCTTCTGTCTTTTAAGAAAAGGAGTTGCATGCATGCTGCATGATCCCTACTTTTTCCTTTCACATCTTCCTTCTTTACTACCTGGCACGGGAGCTATAAGGAGCTCCTCACCTCTCCATTTATCTCTTGCTTTTTTTGCTCTCATTTCTTGCTGCCTCCTTTCTACACATGTAGCTGTCTCTTATACACATCTAATAATAATCAGGGTGATCATGGTGAAATGAAACAATAGCACTTTTTTCAGCAAAATTCCTCTACATATGAGATAAATGTTCTCTCTCTAGACAATTACAAGATTAATCAAAGGTCAACTTCCTTTTCACTTACATAGTTTCAGCCACCACAAGTGCCATCTTGCAAGGAAATGGTGAAAACAATGGTTATACATGCAGCCTGTGGAGATACACTTTTTTGTTGTTTAGTCACTGCTTCCGGTCAAATGCTATGTTTATTATTTATCAGACCTGGGGAAACAGTGAAAACAGTGACAGACTTTATTTTGGGGGGCTCTAAAATCACTGCAGACGGTGACTGTAGCCAAGAAATTAAAAGATGTTTGCTCCTTGGAAAAAAAAATAATTATGACCAGCCTAGACAGCATATTAAAAAGCAGAGACATGACTTTGCCAACAAAGGTCCGTCTGGTCAAGGCTATGGTTTTTCCAGTAGTCATGTATGGATGTGAGAGTTGGACTATAAAGAATGCTGAGTGCTGAAGAATTGATGCTTTTGAACTGTGGTGTTGGAGAAGACTCTTGAGAGTCCCTTGGACTGCAAGGAGATCCAACCAGTCCATCGAGGGGGGTTCATGTTTGGGAGTTCGTGTAAAAAAATAAATAAATACAAAAAAAAATAAAAATAAAAAATAAAGGAAATCAGTCCTGAATTTTCACTGGAAAGACTGATGCTGAAACTGAAACTCCAATACTTTGGCCACTTGATACAAAGAACTGACTCATTTGAAAAGACCCTGATGCTGGGAAAGATTGAGGGCGGGAGGAGAAGGGAACGACAGAGGATGAGATGGCTGGATGACATCACCATCTCAAAGGATAAGAGTTTGAGTAAACTCCGGGAGTTGGTGATGGACAGGGAGGCCTGGTGTGCTACAGTCCATGGGGTAGCAAAGAGTCAGTCATGACTGAGTGACTGAACTGAACTGACTGAGAAAGTAAACCTCTTTTGACTCAGTTTCCTCAACTCTAGAAAGAAGATGATAAAAACCATTTAAAATAATAATATAAGTATGAAATACAGATGTTAAAGGGTAACATAGGTGACTTTCTAATTAAAGAGACATATTTTTTTTATTGAGATAAAATTCACACAATATAAAACTCACTGTTATAGCCATTTTAAACTGTATAATTTACTAGGATATTCACAATGTGCATAACCATCACACTACTTACCTTCAAAACATTTTCATCAACCCAAAAAGAAACCCCATACCCACTAACCAATCCAGTCACTCTCCATTCTCCCTCATCCCAGACCCTGGAAACCACTAATCTGCTCTCTGCCCCTACTGCTTTGCCAATTCTGGATGAATAGAATAATTCATATGAATGGTATAACACAATATAGAGCTCACTAAATTTATTAAACAGAATAATTAGCATACATCTGAAGTTTTGAAAATAAATATTCAAGAGAATTAGAAACAGTTAAAAGAGGGTACTTCTGGAGAAGAGTGGAATTTGGAGTAGAGAGAAATAGTGTGCAAAATCGCTTTTAAGTTCTTTACTGTTCAACTTGTTTTAACTGCCTTATTTTTCCTTTTAAGAAGAAATTTTTTAAAAAAGAATTTTTAAAAAACTTAGTATTTATCTTATCTAGCTATTTGAAGATTGAAAAGTGAAAGTGAAGTCATTCAGTCATGTCCAAATCTTTGTAACCCCATGGACTGTAGCCCACCAGGCTCCTCTATCCATGGAATTTTCCAGGCAAGAGTACTGGAGTGGGTTGCCATTTCCTTCTCCAGGGGATCTTCCTAATACAGGGATGGAACCCAGGTCTCCCGCATTGCAGGCAGACGCTTTACCGTCTGAGCCAAAAGGGAACCCTATTTGAAGATTAACTGAGACAATACTCTTAAAATATTTGCCCCTGGACCTAGGATAAAGGAGGCATTTGATAAATGGAAGTTATCATTATTATTACTAATAATTATTAATTATATTAATGCACTTCATATTCATGGACCCTCCAGATTCACATGCTGAAACTTGAACCCTCAGTGAGATGGCATTAGGAGATGGGAGTTACTTAGGTCATGAGGATTGAGTCTTCTTCTCATGATGGAATCAGGGCCCTGATAAGTAGACACACAAACATGAGTGCTTGCTTCCTCTCCCCCTGTTTTTCCTACGAAAATACAAAAAGACCATCTGCAACTCAGGAAGCAGGCTCTCACCAGACACCAGGTCTGCTGGCACCTTGATTTTAGACTTCCCAGCCTCCAGAACTATGAGAAATAAATTGTTTTGTTTCAAGTCACCCAGTCTTTGGTATTTTGTAATAATATCTGAACTGACTAACATACCAGGTTATCAGTGATTTACAGCAATGGAGTCAGTCATTCTGGGGACAGATACCAGGGTACTTTAACTGAGACGAACAGTGAAGTACCATGTATTTTATGGATATACTATTAATTATTATCAAGATAGTTATTTAAATACATCTTTCAAATTATCTCCATTCTTTAACTGGATTAAATTTTGATGGATAGGAAAAAAAGCTCTTCAAATAAAACCAGAAGTTGTAACTGAATTCTGCTCTTTAAGTGTCAAGCTGTCTAATGAGTCACTGTTAGAGTAGAGAGAAAGCTACTCTGGGAAGCCAACAAAGCATAGCAGGAGTGCGACACTGGGCTCCTGACCAAACCAAGTCATAAGCAGTGGTGTCTCTTATCTCGCTGTAACAGAGAACAATGGACCTCCTACACAAGTAACACCTCACGTGTTTGATTTTTGAACATGCCTTACCAGTGCCGCCTATTAACTGTGAAACATCAAAGTGACAGGTGAGGGACATCACACTGAGATGGGGCTAACTGCTGGCACTGAAATCCGAATCTTAACTCACATGTATGCTATGAGTAGCGAATGAGTTGAAGACATTCCAAANCTCTGTGTGTGGCTGTTTACATAGAAAATGCCAGAGCCAGAAAGAGAGAAGTAGGTAGGTTATGATGTGTGGAGCTCTACTCCTCTGCCATTGCTTGGGTTTGATAACTTCATCTCTGGTTTAACTCAGAATCCTCATACCTTAAGATTGAACTGGCTGTTCACAAACACTGGAGTGCTTGTCTCTTTCTGTCTGTTCAGCAGCATAAAAGTGTGACCCAGAATGCGTTCTTGTGGCTCCTTTAGGCTCTCCTGGTGGATGAGGGCTGTGTGGGGAAGGGTACTGAGAGTCTGGGTCACATTGCGTATTCTTTTCCTTTGGAACATTCCAGTGAGGAATCATTTAAGAGTGGAATAGTGTTAATTTAGCTTAACTCACAGTTATTCTATCATCAAATATTTAATAACAGCATTAATAAGAATCTGTAGACTTCTCTGGGAAATGTAGCTGAAGGACCAAGGAGTTTCGTCGTTGAACTGGTAGACTAATCGTAATTTTTACTTGTGTTTTTCCCTCTTTGGATCAACCACTGGGCATTTGCTTCTGTGTTAGAGGAAGCATAAAAGAAAGGTCTCTCTGTTAGGAAGGACTAACAAGCTCTTTCAATTTCCTTTTAATTTCAGGATGTGCTTTTTATCTGACCCTGACACTGTAGGCCATCTCTCATGTTGTGCTCAGCCACTCAGTCGTGTCCGACTCTTTGCCACCACCAGGCTACTCTGTCCATTGGATTTTCCAGGCAAGAATACTGGAGTGGGTTGTCATTTCCGTCTCCTTCTCTCATGTTGTACTAGCTACCTTTCCAAGCCTCAGCCCTCCTGTGTTCCTGAACATTCTCTCTAGTCTGGCAACCTGCTGTTTTATATACGCAATGTGCTTTCTCCCCTTTATGACCTTCCTCATCCTGTTCCCTGTGCTTGGAAGGCCTCCATTTTCATCTGTCTCTTTTATGAAGCCTTTCCTGATCAATACCTTCCCTTCTCCCTGCTTCATTATCCAATGAATTCATTCAGCACATGTCTACTGAAGGCTTATTGCATGAAAGACTAGGTTGAGTCTTCATGATACAGCAAGAATGAAGGCAGACCTGGTCTCTGTTAGTACAGAGTGTGATTCTCCATCTTTGGAGCCCTATCTCACTTTGCTTACTTTGCCTTACAGCCAAGTGTGTTTACTTATTACCTCTTTTTAGAATTCTTATTTTGAAGCAATCTCAAAGTTACAGGAAAGGTAAATAGTACCAATAGCTCACATGTATCCTTCACTCAGAGACTCCATTTTAGTTGCTGTCCTAGCAATAGGATACAGTATAAGACCACGTGTTACCCGTAGTCATCATGTTACTCAGACCTCTAACTTGGAACAATCCTTCAGTCTCTCTTTGACTTTCCATGACCTTGAAGAGTTTAGAAGATTACAGGCCAGTGTGGGTTTATGTGATATTTCCTCACAATAAGACCTAGAATTGGGGGCCAGAATTTTCATAGAAGTGATGCTGTATTCTCATGTCATCCTGTCTGGGGGTCGTTGCTTGTCACCTTGTCTCATTGCTGGTGGCGTTAACTTTCATCCTTCATTGACATGGTATGTTCTGGGTTACCATTGTAAAATTACCTTTCTTCCCCTTTGTGCTAACAGGTACTTTGTCAAGAGACACTTGGAGACTAAGTAAAATCTAGTTACTCATCCCATATTGATCTACTCATTTTAGTATCCATTGGTATTTCTTGCCTGAATTATTTGCTCACTCTAATGGCTACCAAATGGCAAGTTTTTTAATTCACTGTTTACTAATTGGCTTTCTGTACTATTATGTATGTGTGTGTATTTATTTCAGTGTGTACTCAAAGATTTATATTTTATTCAATGAATTATAGTAGTTAATTACAATCATTATTTATTTTGATGCTCAGATTGTTTCAGATTGGGCCAGTGCAGCTTCCCAAAGTTGGCATGCTGAAAGACTACACGTGCATCTTATTTCCTTCCCCTCACCACCAGCCACTTGTCCAAGTCCTATTTTGTTTGCTTGTTTTAGTGGAGGAGTGGCATTTATTAATAAAAGTCAAGAACTATGTTAAGTGGGCTTTATTACTACTCAGATGTTGCTGCTCTTAGGCCCTCTTAGTGGACAGAGCAAGGGAATATATGTAAGTATATAAAATACACACACATAAAACTTACATACTGCAGACTTGTATCATTTATATGTATATATATATACATTTACATCTCTACATATTTCTCTTCTTAGATATATATTAATCATCCCCCCCACCAACCCCTACCACCACTAGTTTTCTCTGCTTCTCCTTTTTCATATTTGCACCTTCCTTTTCTGACAGAAAAGGCCAGGCTCCCATTATCCTCCATGGATTTGCATATTGACTCAATTACCCAGTCTCCTGACTTCCTGGGCTGCCAGACTGCCCTGGTGCTCTCCTTTATGTTGACCCTGGATATCAGGGAGGGGGAGGGAAGGCAGGTTCATCACCTTTTACATGTGTGGAAAAAAGAAGGTGCTTTTCTTTTTTAACAAAAATCACATCTTGACAAACTGTAAAGTGCCTCTCATTTGTCTCTTTTTCATTCACACATACAGAGACAGATAGATACAGATATATGTAAACTTGTTACTTTCTTTTAAAATCAACCAGTAAAAATGATGACTCTATTTGAATGAACATTTCATAAGCTTTTTTTTCTTAACTTTCTTTGCGTGACACCAAGGGCACCACTTACAACAGTCATTTGCACACGCGTTTTATTCCTACCCCAGGGCTGTGAACTTGTTAAGGTCAAAGACTGGCTTTTGTCTGTTCCTGAGTCAATGGAACCCCTTGCACAGTGTTTGGAGCAGAATATGTCCAGTTTGTTAAACTGGTTGTTT
This sequence comes from Oreotragus oreotragus, assembly GCA_006410675.1. Classification (NCBI taxonomy): domain Eukaryota; kingdom Metazoa; phylum Chordata; class Mammalia; order Artiodactyla; family Bovidae; genus Oreotragus; species Oreotragus oreotragus. Next base: position 811,473 of record SJYX01013068.1, on the reverse strand, counting down.
TCCTTCTCTCAGAACTGACCAATTATTTTGCAGAATTGATTGAACGTATTCGTTATTCTGACATTGCATGCAAGTAGCTTCAGCCTGTACAAAGATCTCACCTGTAATGTTTTAGGAAGCTTGTCAGAAATGCAGAGGTCGGAAGTTTATACAATAGAAAATCTTTAATAAACAGGATAATGTCCTTAATTTGGAAAACAGGAAGAAAAAATGTGAATGAAACAGAGAGGCATTCTAGAGATGCATATTTACATAAATTGTTGAGTACATTTACTTTTTCTAGCACATGAAATTCTATGCAGCAAATAAATTCTGTTCAAAATAGAAACAGTCGATTAAGGAGATATATACAATTCTTTACAGTGAAAATTATAAAATAGAATAACAGTAAATTGTAAAAAGTAAGTTTTAAGCTTTTCAATGACTTGTTATAGGTATAATTTGGCTTGAAAATTTCACATTTCACACTGCTGGCATCATGCCTGGTGTATCTTCACCAAGTTTTGAGTGCCTGTTTATGCTGTGTTCAAGTTTCGTCAGCATCAAGTCCTGCTATAGGAACTCCTCCTCCCAGTAGTTCTGAAGACTGTCTGTAAATCAGCTGTCATTATCACAGCCATCTTCTTTTTCTTTTGAAATCAACCAGTATTCTATTTGTTCTGAGATGGATAAAAATCAGATTAAAAACAAAATCCCACTCAGGTAACCTGCAAGTCATCTGCTCCTACCCACCTATTCCAGTGTTCCCATGGCCCTCTCCTCACACCACCCCTGGGGATAGGCTGTTCCCCTGACATTTTCCTTTGTTTTCTTCTCTCCTCAGCGTTTTTTCAGCCATCTTCTTAAGATGACTTCAGAGTGAGTCTTCCTTAGAGTCTTCCTTCATCACCACTGACTGTTTTCACCTCTCTGGTGGCCTCATAAATTAGATATTAGACCCACTTAATTTATAGTCTAGTTGAGAGAGATTAAATAAATGATGACTGACATCTGATAGCACATCAGCTAAGGTTAAAAATGCAGTTTCCAGCTCATTAAACTGCACAGAAAATTCAGCCTTTAATAATTGTATAAACTACTAAGCTAGGTTGCCAAGAGGCTTCTGGTAGACTTACTTGAGTTAGAAATGTGCACATATGTTTTTGAGGAGACTAAACAAGATTTGAATTAATGTCCTCCTTTTTCCAGGCAGTTCAGTTCAGTCGCTCAATCATATCTGACGCTTTGTGACCCCATGGACTGCAGCACGTCAGGCCTCCCTGTCCATCACTAACTCCCGGAGCCTACTCAGACTCGTGTCCGTCGGGTTGATGATGCCATCCAACCATCTCATCCTCTGTCTTCCCCTTCTCCTCCTGCCTTCAATCTTTCCCAGCATCAGGGTCTTTTCTAATGAGGCAGCTCTTTGCATCAGGTAGCCAAAGTATTGGAGTTTCAGCTTTAGCATCAGTCCTTTCAGTGAATATTCAGGACTGATTTCCTTTAGGATGGACTTGTTTGATTCCTTGCAGTCCAAGAGACTCTCAAGAGACTTCTCCAACACCACAGTTCAAAAGCATCAATTCTTCAGCGCTCAGCTTTCTTTATTGTCCAAAATCACATCCATACATTACTACTGGAAAAACCATAGCCTTGACTAGACAGACCTTTGTTGACAAAGTAATGTCTCTGCTTTTTAAAATGTTGTCTAGGTTGGTCATAACTTTTCTCCCAAGGAGCAAACATCTTTTAATTTCATGGCTGCAGTCACCATCTGTAGTGATTTTGGAGCCCCCCAAAATAAAGTCTCTTACTGTTTTCATTGTTTCCCCATCTATTTCCCATGAAGTGATGGGACCAGATACCATGATCTTAGTTTTCTGAAGGTTGAGTTTTAAGCCAACTTTTTCACTCTCCTCTTTCACTTTTGTCAACAGGCTCTTTAGTTCCTCTTCACTTTCTGCCATAAGGGTGGTGTCATCTGCATTTCTGAGGTTATTGATATTTCTCCTGGCAATCTTCCACTCCAGTATTCTTGCCTGGAGAATCCCATGGATGGAGAAGCCTACTAGATCACAGTCCACGGGGTCGCAAAGAGTCGGACACAACTGAGCAACTTCACCACCACCACCACCACCACCTCCTGGCAGTCTTGATTCCAGCCTGTGCTTCCTCCACCCCAGCATTTCTCATGATGTACTCTGCATATAAGTTAAATAAGCAGGGTGACAGTATACAGCCTTGACGTACTCCTTTCTTGAATTGGAACCAGTCTGTTGTTCCATGTCAGGTTCTAACTGTCGCTTCTTGACCTGCATACAGATTTCTCAGGAGGCAGGTAAGGTGGTCTGGTATTCTCATCTCTTGAAGAATTTTCCACAGTTTATTGTGATCCACACAGACAAAAGCTTTGGCATAGTCAATAAAGCAAAAGTAGATGTTTTTCTGGAACTCTCTTGTTTTTTCTATGATCAAACAGATATTGGCAATTTGATCTCTGGTTCCTTTGCCTTTTCTAAATCCAGCTTGAATCTGGAAGTTCACGGTTTAAGTACTCTTGTAGCTTTGCTTGGAGAATTTTGAGCATTAGTTTGCTAGTGTGTGAGATGAGTGCAATTGTGTGGTAGTTTGAACATTGTCATTGCCTTTCTCTGGGACTGGTATGAAAACTGACCCTTTCTGGTCCTGTGGCCACTGCCGAGTTTTCCAAATTTGCTGGCATATTGTGTACAGCACTTTCATAGTGTCATCTTTTAGGATTTGAAATAGCTTGGGAATTCTATCACCTCCACTGGCTTAGTTCATAGTGATGCTTCCTAAGGCCCACTTGACTTCCCATTCCAGGATGGCTGGCTCTAGGTGAGTGATCACACCATCATGGTTATCTGGGTCATGAAGATCTTTTTTTGTACAGTTCTGTGTATTCTTGCCACCTCTTCTTCATATCTTCTACTTCTGTTAGGTCCGTACCATTTCTGTCCTTTATTGGCTTATCTTTGCATGAAATGTTTCCTTGATATCTTTAACTTTTTCCTGGCCTTAGTGAGATATTCTAGACTTGCAGATGGACACCAGTCTGGTCTGTAGAATTATAAAAGATGTATTTATCTCATGGTGCTGCCTGCATAATGGGAGTAGACAACACATTTCATGTTCCACTTACAGGGTTAGGCTTTCATGGAAAATTACATAGATACAGTGTCTCCGCCATATACCAATTTAACATCTCTTCCCATTCTCTCATGGTGTAACCTTTTCTGACTACCATGGCAACTCACATCTTCCGGGAAGTGGTGGCCACTGCTCTCTGTAGAAAGGGAAAGTTAAGCTGTAGCTTTGTCCTCAGTGGTCTTTCTTTGGTGCTCTTGATTCCCCTCCTCCTGAGTTCTTTACAGTCAGGGATATGCAACCTGCACTGGTGAGAATTAAAATAGTTCTGTTTGGATTAGTGTGCTAAGAATAAGCATTTGCCTAGATGTCCAGCATTCACACATCAGAGATTTGGTGAAAACTGGATAAATCTAGTTATGAAAGAATGTTGTTTTAGGGTAAAAAAGATATGGATTGTGATCTTGGTTCTTTTCCTTTCTATGCAAGTTTTTTCCCCTCTCCAAGTCTTTGTTTTCTTATCAACCAGTTGAGGAAAACAATAGCAGAGAATGATGGTGAAGGTCACATGAGATAATGTCTACAAACTGCTTCACCCAGTGCCTGATACAGAGTAAATGTTCAGAAGTGATAGCAACTATTAAAACTGTAGAATACATTTGTGGAAGAGGAAGAATTGCAACTTTATTATATACTCATATCATATTCTCTGAATGAGACTAAAATTTTAGGTCAAAGGATAATACAAATTATTACAGGGGAAATAATAAGCTCTCATATAAAAATATGAGAAGTTAGTGGTTGTTAAGTAACCATCTTGAAAGACGAAAAGAAGAGGAGAGTGATGCAGGCAAACAGGGAGATGTCTTTGGGATATTCACTGCTTTCCCTCATTCTAGATGCTCTCCACTTTAAGTTTGGATCTTTCATGGAGAAGTCTTTAGGATTATAATTTTAAGGCTTAATCAACTCCTATTACTAAAAGACAAAATACAACATAATGACCCTACATAGAAGCCTTCAGAATGCCATGCAGAGTGTCATATTTTCATAAATAACTCACTCATTTGAAGTTCTTCTGAGTTTGAGTTCTTGGATATCTGGCTAATGATGTAAAGCAAAACCTAACTGATGTTTTCAACAAGCTGCTTCTTTGCTTTAAAAAAGATGCTTCCTGGATTACTTGAATATCTAAATAAAGGTATTTAATTTTTCAGATCATTTATGATGGTAATAATAATAAAAAAGTACTTGCTTGGCATATGCAGTCTGGTTAGCCTGATGCTTGATAATTTTGAAGCTGTTAGAGCATTTACTTTCATGTATGTGCCAAATCACTTCACTTGTGTCCAACTCTTTGCGACCCCATGGATGATAGCCACCAGGCTCCTCTGTCCATGGGATTCTCCAGGCAAGAATACTGGAGTGGATCGCTGTGCCCTCTCCAGGGGATCTTCCTGACCCAGGGATCGAACCTACATCTCTTATGTCCCCTGCATTGGAGGCAGGTTATTTATTTATTTATTTATTTATTTTTTACCACTAGCACCATCTGAGAAGCCCATTTCCTTATGGCATCACAATTTAAAATAAAAAATAAACAGCCTGTAGAGCTGAAATGTTGGGTGCAATAGATGTAAAAATATAGAATTGGAGTTACTGAAAGGTCACTTACTTGTTAGTTACTATGCTTGTCAGTAGGTCTGCTTGGGGCTCAGAAGGGATTTAAGATGTGTCCATATGGTCTCAGAAGGATGTTTCTTATGTCCTCTACATTTCCACATTTGCACTCAAACCATACCTCCATGTACTCAGCAGGCCACGTGCCTTACAGAGATCATGTGAAGAAAAGTGTCATTGGCCATAAAGTTTATTCTCGCCCCTCTCTGGGGCTACCTCATAGCCCTTGTGATATCTCATTTCCTTTCAATAAAGAAAAAAAAAATTTCACCATGGTCAATACAAGTGTATTCATTCACATAATAGAAATAGATTGTCAAGAGAAATGCAGAGGCTTGCAGTCCAAGAGGAGAAAGTACAGTCATCCCTCGGTATCTGTGCAGGATTGCTTCCTGCAGCCTCCCCCTCTGCAGATACTAAAGTTCCTCGCATAAAGTGGTGTAATTCCGTCGGTTCTGCTCCTGTGGATCCTGAAGGCCGACTGTATTCTGAGAAGAGAAGGATGGCAGTTCCCAGTGCCAAATGGAGCAGACAGGCACAGAGAGTAAGGCTTAAGAAAATGATGCCAGATTCGGTGAGGTCATTTGGTGATCCTTGAAAATTTTCACAAGAAAAGTAGTTTCAGAAGCCTGAATTCTTTTTTCAAATGAATGTAGGGTGGTTATGATGGGAATTTAAAGGTGTGTGAGTGAGAACAGACACACCATATGAATAGCCTTTAAAGAACTTGGTAAGAGGAAGGCTACGTTGGGTTTGGTAGCTGGAAAGATCAGTAGAAACGTCAAGGAAACAGTTTTTCAGCCAGTAACACCTGGATATCTTTGAAGGGTCAAACCTGTGGAAAAAAAGGTTGCATATTCTGAAAAGAAAGTGGGTAGAATGTAAGAACTAGATCCTCTAGGAATAAGGGATGAATCTTATTTTATACTTCCTAAACATTGAAAAAAGTAGCGCTTACTAGAGTACTGATATGGTCTTTGTAAAGTGGTATCAGGTGTCATAAGTTGACATAAGTCTAGTCAACTTATGACTAGACATTAATGCTGACATCCTGAGTGTGAGCTATCTTACAGAGCTTTCTGGCCAGAAACACTTTTGAAGCAGACTCTAAGCTAATGGGAAGAGCTTGTCAAAGTCCTAGGTTAGATTAGCTCTCTGAGGGCAGGGCTGGCTATGGATAGTCTACATCAGCTTGTCATATTCTGCTGCCCAAATATAGTAAACACACCCATTGGAAAGCAGAACTTAAAGATGCTGCCATCAATGAGAATTCCAGCCTGTCAGCGTGCAGTAATCACTGTTCCCACCATCTTGGTTCTACACTTTCATTCTAAAGGGCAAATGAGTTCTGAGAGTATTTATGTTCTATTCAGATTAACTAATTGAGATTTTGGCCTTTTTCTCTGGTTACCTGTTCCTTTACTTCAGATTAATTTGTTACAAGGCACAGTGAGTTAATTAGTATGATTAGCTCCCTCATCTCCATGCTTGCATTTTTAAGAACAGTGAAGTCAAGGTACTGCTTACACAGATGATTATTTGCAGACAGTTAATTCTTGAGTTACTGTCGTGGGATGGCCATTATCATATCATTAGCATATCTTCTATTTCTTGATTCATTAGGAAGAAGCATTTTACTATTACATCCTTGGTGGTGGTTTATTTGTTAAGTTGTGTCCGACTCTTGCAACCCAATGGACTTTAGCCCGCCAGGCTCTTCTTTCCTTAGGATATCCCAGGCAAGAATACTGGTGTGGGTTGCCATTTCCTTCTCCAGGGGATCTTCCTGACCCAGGGATTGAACCCCAGTCTCTTCAATTGCTGGTGGAGGTTTTACCAACTCAGCTACCAGTACATTCTTAGAACTTCCATTATCAGTAAATATTAGTGATAAGCTTTCTGCTCTGTCAACAACATTTTTGTGTTATATACTTTCGAAACAGGAAATTTAAAGTTCCAAAAGAATTGATTTCCTGTTCATAAGTTTAGGAAGATGGTGGTGGTCAGCTTTTTAATTCATTCGTCATAATGAATAGTCACTGAGTTTTTAACTTGAACTTGTTGAAAACTTGAAGCTGAGTGGAAAAGTGGACCACTAGAGGCCACTCTGATCTTAAAGCGTAAAACCACTAAGGACGGTTGCAACAATGACAATGGAAGTGATATCGACAGAAAATCTATTTGTAGTGAGATAGATGTAGTTTGTGTGACTTTAATATCTTAAATTTGGGACATCAGGTTTCATGCTTGATGAGGATTTTTCTTCAAAAGTGACTTTTTTCAGATGTTACCCTAAGTACTTTTCATTAGCTGACATTACTAAATACTTTCTGAAATCAGCAAATTTGCAAATACTGCTAACTTTCACAGAGAAGAAACATTTTGTTTGTTGATTCTAACATAGGGAGTAAATAATTTAGCACTGATATAAATTTTCATTACCACACTGGGCAAGCTATTATATATTCTATTCTAGCTTGATTACCCATAAAGAGATAATAAGATTATCTGACTCTCAGGAGTGACATAAGAGAGAGTTGGTTAAAGTGTGCAAAGTGTCCTGATGATAGTAACTGTTAAATATTATTATGTAAAGCAATGTAATGATAGTAAAATCAATGAAACACTTGAATGAAGGAGTTGTTTGGTGATCAGTCTCATATTAAAACATCAGTCATGTGTGGTAAATAAAAGCTCTCTCTGTAGAGTATTTCTATATGAGGAAGGCAAATAAAATTTCTCAAATTGTTAATATTTGACTTTTTATCACTGGTTTTCAAACATCCACTTGATGATCAGACTAAAATCTGATCAATCTAGGACTTCTGGTGGAAGAACTGTGAGGGGGTTCTCTTCACCTAGAAGACTTTGCTGGGGAAGTCTATGAAATCCTTGATTATAATTGTCAGCAAAGCCTAAACATATACATGCAGGTTAAGCAAATATGCATATTTGGAAGTCCTTACCTTTCATAAGAATCTCAAAGAAACCTATGATCTAAATAAAGGTTTTTCTCACTGTTGTGGGGTTTTCAATGGTGGCAATAGTTAGCATCATATAAAAGGGCTTGGTTGAGGGCAGAAGCAAGGGAGAAAGAATATCAAAAGCAATTTAAGTGGGGAGAAAGTGATGGAAAGTTCACTGGTGGTGTGAATAGGATCTTTGGTCCTTGCATGCATTGTAACATATGTGACTTTACATGTATAAGAGGACCAATACTTTTTTTAAGGTATTTTTAGACTCATATCTTCCTCCAACGGCTGCTTTTTTGTTTCTGCCCTTTCACTCTCAGAATTGTGCTCCACTATTTTCTAGCTTTCCTGAAAGCAAGGGCCTGATTGAACCAAATCACTATACCTATCAAAGTCATATTGTATTGCTCGACGATGGATGGGCCAGTGGGTGGGCAGCAGTTATAGAGTGATTTCTCTTGGACTTGGAAGGTTTCCAGGGAGAATGAAGAGGGAAGATATGAATATTGAGGAATAGGCAGAACTTGTGGATTCACTAAAATAAAGAGACATTGCCTTCTGGAAGCCTGTGTTGGGATGGCTGGAGTGCAGTGTAGGTAAATGAGTTGGCTACAGTCCTAGCCTAGAGGGAATCAGAGCTTTCTTCAATAATGGCTGGGATTGTGTCTGGAGACACATGTAAGAGGAAATTCATATTTTATGATTGGCTGACTTTGGAAAATGANGGAGTAAATAATTTAGCACTGATATAAATTTTCATTACCACACTGGGCAAGCTATTATATATTCTATTCTAGCTTGATTACCCATAAAGAGATAATAAGATTATCTGACTCTCAGGAGTGACATAAGAGAGAGTTGGTTAAAGTGTGCAAAGTGTCCTGATGATAGTAACTGTTAAATATTATTATGTAAAGCAATGTAATGATAGTAAAATCAATGAAACACTTGAATGAAGGAGTTGTTTGGTGATCAGTCTCATATTAAAACATCAGTCATGTGTGGTAAATAAAAGCTCTCTCTGTAGAGTATTTCTATATGAGGAAGGCAAATAAAATTTCTCAAATTGTTAATATTTGACTTTTTATCACTGGTTTTCAAACATCCACTTGATGATCAGACTAAAATCTGATCAATCTAGGACTTCTGGTGGAAGAACTGTGAGGGGGTTCTCTTCACCTAGAAGACTTTGCTGGGGAAGTCTATGAAATCCTTGATTATAATTGTCAGCAAAGCCTAAACATATACATGCAGGTTAAGCAAATATGCATATTTGGAAGTCCTTACCTTTCATAAGAATCTCAAAGAAACCTATGATCTAAATAAAGGTTTTTCTCACTGTTGTGGGGTTTTCAATGGTGGCAATAGTTAGCATCATATAAAAGGGCTTGGTTGAGGGCAGAAGCAAGGGAGAAAGAATATCAAAAGCAATTTAAGTGGGGAGAAAGTGATGGAAAGTTCACTGGTGGTGTGAATAGGATCTTTGGTCCTTGCATGCATTGTAACATATGTGACTTTACATGTATAAGAGGACCAATACTTTTTTTAAGGTATTTTTAGACTCATATCTTCCTCCAACGGCTGCTTTTTTGTTTCTGCCCTTTCACTCTCAGAATTGTGCTCCACTATTTTCTAGCTTTCCTGAAAGCAAGGGCCTGATTGAACCAAATCACTATACCTATCAAAGTCATATTGTATTGCTCGACGATGGATGGGCCAGTGGGTGGGCAGCAGTTATAGAGTGATTTCTCTTGGACTTGGAAGGTTTCCAGGGAGAATGAAGAGGGAAGATATGAATATTGAGGAATAGGCAGAACTTGTGGATTCACTAAAATAAAGAGACATTGCCTTCTGGAAGCCTGTGTTGGGATGGCTGGAGTGCAGTGTAGGTAAATGAGTTGGCTACAGTCCTAGCCTAGAGGGAATCAGAGCTTTCTTCAGTAATGGCTGGGATTGTGTCTGGAGACACATGTAAGAGGAAATTCATATTTTATGATTGGCTGACTTTGGAAAATGAGTGCATTCACATTACAGTAGCAGAGAAATTTTGGGCACTCAGCTCTATCCACATTTGAGTAAAATGCTGATCCATGACTGGCTTCAGGTTGTTCAGCCAGTCAGTTTCAGGGCCAAAACTTCTTCTTCTGACTCTCTTCCCATTCAGGTGGGGCAGCTTCTTTGGGGCTGTCTTTATTAGGTGACTCGACATTGCCTTTTCTGTGCCTTTCTTCTGTTATGAGCTCCAACACAAAACAGAATTATTGAGTCTGTGTGGTCCTTGGCACCTAATTATTTTCTTGTCTCACATGCTGCATTGATATATCCAGATTTCCTAACATGTTTAATTACAGTTCACTGTGATTTTAATTTACTTAAATCTTATTTTTCATTAATCAGATATTTACAACATTAATAACAGCAGCATGTGAAGACTGCACTAAAGATTATAATCCAAGAGAGTATATCTACTTAGAGTGTTAAAGTTATTAATGGTAAAGAAAAGAAAGTAATAATTGAAAAACATGCTTAAATTTAATCAACTACATGCCAGGTACTGTTCTAAGCACTTTACATTTGTTTACTGATTTAATTACCACAACAAATATGTGAAGATGATACTGAGGAAGGATAGAATTTAGATATAATAGAGTGTTATACTAGAGTCTTATTTTTAAAAAGAGAAGCAAATACCTGGGTATAAATGGGAATAGCACCTTTTGTTTGGGCTGTTATATGTCCTTATTTAGAATCTCAACTTAAGGTCCCCTGAGTTTGCAGCTGTCAGTTTACGGCTGACAACTGTCTCACCTGGTCTGTCAGTCAGATTCAGAAAATAGCAAAAATTTCAAACAGCCCATTAAAAAATGAGGCTGTGGGAAGCAAACGGCCACGTATGGAATGGCGTTGGTCTATTGAATAAGGAGAAGAGGACTGGATGGGAGAGGCTTCATTGCTGTGGGAGCTTTTCTCTAGCTGAGGCGACCAGGGGCTCCTCTCTAGTTTCCCTGAGCAGGCTTCTCGCTGGTGGCTTCTCCCACTGCAGAGGGCGGGCTCTAGGATGGGCGGGCTTCAGCAGGTGTAAGACATGGCTCAGCAGTTGCAGCTCCTGGGCCCTAGAGCAGGCTCAATGGCTGCAGTGCGCGGGCTTAGCTGCTCCGTGGCATATGCGATCTTCCCAGATCAGGGATGGAGCCTGTGTCTCCCGCTTTGCCAGGTGGACGCTTTACCGCTGAGCCATCAGGGAAGCCCTCAACTTAGTTTTTGTCACACATTTTTGCAGGGCATTGGGAATTAATAATGAACCCCTGTTGCACTTATTATATATGGAGTTCATGGAGTTTCCATGAGCAAGAGGGAAAACCTGTAGGAGGAGAAGTCTTGGTTTGGAGTGGGGAGAAGAGTAGGAGCTCAGATTAAAGATGCTTAGTTTGAAGTTTCAGTTAGATATCTTAGTGGAGATGTTGAGCAGGAGGTGGAACACGTAAATCAAGAGTTTAAGTGGGAGCCGAGGCAGAAGGTGTGAACTTGGGAGTTTTGGTAGTTATTAATGCTATTCACCACAATTTCCATTTTCCCTTTTAATATGGTTTCATCTTACAACTGTACTTTTTTAGTCCTGGTGGTCATATGACCTGCTCTGTCCAATTAAAGTAGAGTGGGAGTGATATGTCCCAGTGTACAATTTACCAGGGTGATTGGCAATGCTTCAGATGGTAGCTGCTCTATCAGCTTGTGTCCCAGAGAGGGGACAATGTGTGGTAGAGCCCCTAGGCAACCTACAGTTGACAGGTAATGTGAATGAGAACCTTTTATTAAACCACTGAGATTTAGAGTGTTTTGATTACAATGGCATGACCTAAATAGGTGTCATGGTAGATAGGTAGATAGATGTGGATATACATATAGAAAAATATAGGAAAGAGCAGTTCCAGAGCAAGTAAGCCTGAAAGTACTCCATCATTTAAAGGTTGGGTGATTAGGAAGCCGCAGCTAAGAGACAGAGAAGAAACTTTGGGAAGACGTACCCTGAAAGTCAAGCAAAAAAAGTATTTCAAGGAGGAAATAGTGTTCAACCATGTCAAAGGCTGCTAATTCAGGAAAGAAGAGGAACACAGATTTTCCTTGTGGCTATCACTGGAGAGCTTGGCAAAAGCACTTTGGCACAAGCATAATCTGGAGTAAGTTTAAACAGGAAGAAAGAAATTGGAGAGAGCAAGTATATTCATCTGTTTCAAGGTGTTGAAATGGGGCCATAGTGGAGGAGGGAAGTAGAATCATGAGTGTTTCTTTAAAAAAAAAAAAAGATGATAGAAATACTGCATGACAAGTCCTGATGGGCAAATTAATGATGTGGAAAGGAAGAGGGGTTGTGAGCGTGCTCTTTATGAGCAGGAGAGATGGAATTGGATCTAGAGTTCAAAAGGAGGGTTCAGGCTTGTTAGGAAATTGGTGGTCATGAATTTAAAGTGAAATCAATCAGCACTTGTATCAATCTTGTATGTTTTTCTCCAGACACTTTCAGCTGTGTGGGTTCAGGTGTGGAGTAGATGCAGAGTTGGATTCAACTAGGAAATGATGACTTGATTACTGTTTTAAAGTGCGTTAGTTGTTCTCACTGTGGGAAATCAATAAGAGGAGTGGGTTTAATAAAAGTAAACAAACCAACAGCTGCCCTCCCCTGAGATATTTGAAAGAAGATATTTCTGACCATTTAGGGCCAAAAGAAACAGCAACAAAAACAATAACTGTGAAAGTGTATTTCTCAAGAAGTTTGGATGATTTCTTCTCCTTCTGGTCTTCAATAAAAGAGTAACGCCTCTCTCACCAGAAGGGGTCATAGGTTCTTAAATAAAGAAAAGTAAGTAATCAGACTTGACAATCCAAATATCTCCTGATTCTGATTGTGTTAAAAGTAACTAATAGCTTTTTGTGAGTTAGTTATTCTTTTATTCCTGCCCAGTCCAGCACATTTAATCACTTTTTGAGAGAGGCTTTTTACAATGGCAAGAAATAACATCAGCATGGGGTTTTTGAATCTAACTCCAGCTAGTTATTGGCCCAAGTTTTAAATGACATCTGTATGGAAAATCCACAGTGAGTGAGATTAAAGCAATGAAGTGAGAAAAATGGAAAAATTTCATCAGGAGGAAGTGTGTCCCTGGTCAAATTACCAATTCTTATGTGCATATATAACAATTTAGCTTCAATGAGTTTGTTACAATAATTATAACAGGCCTTGGCACGGAGTTTTAGGTTAGAAGAGAATTTCTGTTTATTATAAATCAGACTGTTATGATGTGTTTTGTTCAGTTTGTTGGAGTTTCATCTGGAGCACTGAGTCAATCCACTGACGAGGGGAAGAGACATTGCTGAAATGAACAAATCTGACTCTAGTTGGCTGTATGAACTGAAGTCAGCTGTGCCTCACCTGTTTGGAGTGTTTATATAAAATAATATCAGGGCTATTTATATGGGCTACTTGTATGAGATAATATTAGGCAGAGAATGCTAGGGAAACATTGTTGCAACCATGCAAAGCCATGTTTCAACTCTATCTTTGAAATTGGCTAATTTTTGTAATAACAAAAACACACTTATGGTAGCATGTTAAGTGAAGTAGCCGAGCTAGCTATTTTATGTATAATATGCACTCAATTGTTTTTTTTAGAAGGTATGGGAAAATATGCTAGAAGGAACTGTATGTTGACAATGTTTGTCTTTGAGTGTGTGTGGTCAGGCTGTTCAAGGTGACTGTTTTCTTGCTCTCTGTAATACCCTTGCTTGGCCAGTTTCTGCGTCACCTACACCCCTACTCACAGGACTTTCCAGTCCTCTTACTTTTAGGGCTTACTCAGTGACTGCCGATGTGCTCGTCCCCTGCCCCAGGTACTGGTTTCCCTGTAAGTGATGAGCCAGCCTGACATCAGTCCCCCTCCCTGTAACTGGTAACCTTTCCACACTGCTCCCTGCCCTTGCTGAATGCTGCTGTCTTCTGTCCACAGTGGGGTGTCGCTCCAGGATTTTGATGAGGACTTGTCAGATTCCCTCTGTTGGCTGTCTCCCCGCACTTTCTTTGCTCTTGGGGCTGGGCAGTTACACGGCTTGCTGGCATGAGGACTGCAGCCCGACAGTGAGATTGGACCTTGGAGCATAAAATTGCAAAGACAAAACATTGGGGGAAATATTTGTCAGACACTTTTACTGGAAGTAAAAATTATTTCTGGATTTATTTTTTAATTGCATATTGTTTGTGTTATACTTTGTACACATACATCCTGATAATGGAGATTTACTATATGGTTTTTGCCTCCAGCACTGTACTAATGGTGGCAGGATATACTTTTAGATATAAATACTATAAATTCTGTTTCAGGAAACCCACAGATATATGTTTAAAACATATAATGTATTTATTGAACAAATGTTATGTGTCACCTACTCTATTAGGCATTGACTATTTCAGACACAGTCTCTAACCTCATGGAGCCTGCAGTCTAATGGAGGAAGTACAGGCAGACCTCGAATGTATTGTGGGTTAGGCTTCAGACCACTGCAATAAAGTGAATATTGCGATAAAGCAAGTCACCCAATTTTTTGGTTGTTTCCCAGTGCATGTAAGAGTTACGTTTACACTACAGAGTGGCTATATATGTACATATATCATTCAACTAAGAAATGCTAACCATCATCTGACCATGCAGGGTTGCCATACACTTTGCTGTAAAAACTGCAGTATCTGTGCAGGACGATAAAGCAAAGTGCAATGAATGAGGTCTGCCTCTATTAGTTTTCTGTGGCTGCAGAAGGAATTATGATGCACTTACGGGCATAAAACAGCACACATTTAGTATCTCAGTTTCTGTTTTGGGGGAGGTGGGTCCTCTGCTCAGGGTCTAACATGGCTGCAATCAAGTTGAAGGTTTGGCTGCATTCTTGCCTAGAGGCGCAGCTGGACTTGAATTAGTTCTCAGGCTGACTTGGTTGTTGCTAAAATTTATTTCCTTGTGCTGTGTGACTGAGGACACTGACTTCTTGCTGGCTGTTGGACCGGAGACCATGTTCAGTTCTCAGCTCCTTGCCATGGGGGCCTCCCAACATGTGGGCTACTTACTTCTCCAGAGCCAGCTAACTAGGGACGATCCCTGGAGCAAGTCTGTAAGCAGAATGGAGTCCTGTATAATGTGACGTAATCACAAGAGTGATATCCCATCACCTTTGTATAAAGTCTGTTGGTCAGAAGAAAGCCTCAGCCCCTAAAAGCAGCTAGTCATTATTACTGGCCACTGGGGCTGTCCCGCTGGGAGCTCTCATTCACCTGAGAGCTGATTACAGCTCTCTTAGGGTCGGTCACCATGGACTTTGCGACTCCATGGACTGTAGCCTATGAGGCTCCTCCATCCATGGGATTTTCCAGGCAAGAGTGCTGAACTGGATGGCCATTTCCTTCTCCAGGGAATCTTCCCGACCCAGGAATTGAACCCAGGTGTCCCGCATTGCAGGCTGACTTCCCTGGTGGCTCAGACGGTAAAGCGTCTGTCTACAATGTGGGAGACTGCCGGGAGCCAGCATGAGGAATCCCGCCTGTGACAAGGTCATAAGGAAGGAAGCCTGACAAAATGCAAGAACGTGATCAGGCTTCAGGGATTCCCCCTGGTATTTCCTGAGCATGTACCCCCAAAACCAAAAATCTGCTGGCCTTTGTACTCTGCTTTTCCACTCTTCTGATATTCTCTGGAAAAAGTCAAATCAGGGCTTTAGTCTTCTGCATTTTAAAGGGATGTTTCAATTAAACCCCTCTGATAACTCTCTAGCTTGCCTAACAGGTTCCCCTGGACCTCTTACAGCTTGAGAGTTGCTTACAGTCCCCCAACCGCAAGAGGCACAAAGCTTAAAAGCATCATAAAGATACAGAGCCTTTTCTAAAGAGTTAAAAATTATATTGGTAGAGGGTTTTCACTGTTGACTCAATGACTGCTGCCAGGCCTCCATATTCTTTATCTTTTAGGCACCTGGAAGGGCGTTAATCAATGTAATCAGGATGTAGAAAAAGATACATAGTAGTTTTGATGTTAGCAACACTAGACTTTTGAGTTAATTACTTTTCTTTTGTTATAAATCACTGTACTCCTTTTCAGTTCAGTTCAGTTCCGTCGCTCAGTCGTGTCCGACTCTTTGCGACCCCATGACTCGCAGCACGCCAGGCCTCCCTGTCCATCACCATCTCCTGAAGTTCACTCAGACTCACGTCCATTGAGTCCGTGATGCAATCCAGCCATCTCATCCTCGGTCGTCCCCTTCTCCTCCTGCCCCCAATCCCTCCCAGAATCAGAGTCT